>PVKU01004995.1:12500-132963 GCA_004027475.1 Anoura caudifer
CTGGGCCCTAAGCTGTCACCTCCAGCCTTGGCCCAGCTGCTACATGATGATGCCCTTTTCTTCTTCGATGAGGAAGAGATGTGGTGGTGGGAGAAGGTCTCTGCCCTCAACAGCGTGTCAAGGTCAGCACTGAGCCGAGTTGTACTGACAAAAGAAAAAGCAGTAGCGCTGAGCCTGTCTGTTGAAAATTTTGATACTTAGTTCACTGTGGGTTTTCTGCATTAATTTTGATTTTTTAAAGGTGTTGCATTAAAGTATTACTTGTCTTGATGACTGAATTTCTTGGCAGCCGCTTGTAAATGCCTCACTCACCTCACCCTGGTCCCAGAACTGCCTCAGGATCTCTGTCCTCAGAGGAGAAAGCCGGGGACGAAATGCAGGCAGGGGTACCTGCCACGGCAACTCAGTCACTGTGATGGTTAATTTCGTGCGTCAGCTTGACTGCACCACAGCTGCCAGATGAAGCATGCTTTCTGGGTCTTTCTGTGAGGGCCTGTATGGGGAGGATCAGCATTTGAATTGGTGGGCTGAAGTAAAGCAGGTCACCTTCCTCAGTGTGTGTGGGCATCATCCAATCCTGTTGACAGCCTGAGTTAGAACAAACGCAGGAGGAGGGGTTCACACCTTTTTGTTCCTAGTTGCATGCTCAAACAGGAGAATCTATCTTCTGCCTTGAACTGGGATTAACCCCATTGACTCTCTGGGTTCTCAGGCCTCTGGACTTGGATTGAAATGACAACACTGGTCTTCCTGGGTCTCCAGCTGGTGGACAGCAGGGGCTTCTCATCCTCCACAATTGCATAAATGAATTCCTCCTAATAAATCTCCTTTAATGTATACTACATGTAAAGTATGCACATATATACTATATATGTGATCTTATGTTATCTATATATTATTTATATATAATTATATGTGTATATACACATATATATGTATGTCTGCATACATATAAAATTGTGTGTCTATATGTTCATGTGTCTGTACCTATTGTGTGTGTAGAATGTGGATATAGATATAGATACAGATATGGACATAGATATCGATAGAACCCAGCAGAAGGAAGGCATGCTTGAGGGTGGTTGGTAGGGTAATAATATGAGTGTAATAATGTATACTTTTAATTCGAACATTTCACTTAAAATGTCATATGGTGTGCTTGAGTGTGATATTGTTACATTACAGAATTACATGCTTATGATTTTGTAATAAAAGAGTTTGTAATAAATAGGGGCAGTATTTGTGCTGGGCCCTTTCTCTCTCCTATTGATTCTGTCTTTCTGGGGGTGACAGGAGCACTTCTTCAAAAGGCCAAGCCAGGTTAGAATAGGGGGTGTCCCTCCCTCTGGTAAGAACGGTGCCAACTCTCAGGGAGGGCGAGGACAATGGGTCAAACTCAGGTAGTGCCCCAGCCCAACGCAGGGCCAGCTGAGAAGTCCAAGCCTCAGTTTCTCTCACTCTGTCTGGTTATTTGTCCGTGCTGGAGAGCGGAAGCCCAGTTCGGGGACATGTTTTGTGATAGGAGTCAGCATACCATATAGTGGTCCCTCTCTTCAAACCGCACAGAGGCAGCAAACTGGGAATTAAAAGTACCCCCTCAAAGTACACCTCATTTGAAAAACTGTGCGTGTTAACAAACTCTAACATCTTCTAACCCCTGCCAGGAGGAGGGGACCCAATAATGCATGCACAACCACCTCTCTTGCTGTGTAAATTCCATGTTTCCAGCAGCAAGGAGGCAGCTGCAGCAATTCGGGTTTCCTCTAAAGGAGACTCCAAGCCCCATTCAGCTACTGATACCACATTGTTAATGTATCTAAACTATGTAATTTCTTGTTAGACACATGGCAGGAGGGGGATGGGTGCAAGGGATGAAAACTGAGATTCTGGTTCCTTATTGCAGACCACTCCTCCTTGACTTTCTCCTCTCCTATTCTTCCCTTCTCCTTTTATTCCCGTGTCTGCATATCCAAGAGTGTGATTTGTGAAAAGGCAGAAAGTACACATTGTACCAGTCTCAGGTACTTGAGCTGCCAGATCTGATTTTCCTGGTAGATGTGGCAGATTAAAGAAAGAACAACATGGCTGAAAATTAGATTTGTTTTTCTCTGCGTGTTCCACCCCTTGACCCTGTCCGCAGCTAACCCACTCACTGTCTGCAGCAGACCTGGGGGTTGCGTTGGCCCCCAGGGTGGGGAGACAGAATTTCTCAGAGTCAGGGCAGCCCCATCCTTGTTGGCTTGGCAGCTTTTTCAGCATCCCTCAGGACAAGTCCCAGACGTGCTTGAAGAAAACACTAAAAAGAAGGCAGCAGGAGGATATCCTTAGGAGACAGAATGTGCTGGGCAGGCGCATGGAAGGACTACAACAAAGTACTACATTCTTGTTCTCTAACTCCTGGCTCCATCATCTCCAATTCCATAGGCCCAATTGTTTTAAGTGTGATGAAAACAGTTATCCTGCCCAGTACAGCTCTTTAAAAGCACCCTCTCCCCATCTTCATTCTTGCCACCTTGCTCTTTAAGAGTAATTACAGTTCTGGCAGTCATTTGCACCTTAGCGTGAGATGCATTAAAAGTTTCTTTTGGGTTGGAAGGAGAGCAAAATATGTAACACAGGGAAGCAAGGGCACCTTCTGTTCCAAAGAAGGTAGAGAGGACGCGTGAGAACCCTCCGTGTTGCTGTTTGCCCTGTGTCAGCACTGCAGTGGGGGAAGGGGCCGGAGGTGGCACATTACAAAGTAAATTTAAAAAAAAGGTCTTTCCTCAAGGACAGATTGAATGTAAAACAGAAAAAAAGAAAGGAAAAAAATGAAAATAAAGAGCAATGGAAGTAAAATAAACCTGAGGTGGTCTGTGCTTTATGGATGTAGTATAAGGTCTCCTTTTACTTGTTTCTGCTTCCTGATACGAGGGTTTTTGCTAAGATCATCTCATATTTTGGCTTGTTTACCCTCAAATTTTATAACATCTTAGCTTTTTAGAAAAGTTTAATTGGGCCCAGGGGCTCGCTGCTTGCTCCAGCTGGAGGTAGAGCCTGGCTCACGGAGAGCCCCTTCGATGCCCACTCCAGCCTCTGAACTGGGAGTACTTTTGCCTCCTGCCAAGGTTAAACAGATTTTGGGTCCAGATGCTGTATATAAGAATTACACCTGAACACCAACTCGATGGCCCACATTTATCTGATTTCATGCAGATCCAAAGGCTTGGGACCGAAGACAAGACACTATCCAGAGCCTTTATTACCAACTCCCATAGCCTGTAAATGGATGGAGTTATACTGGTTCAATTTTCTTTTTTTATAAGGTGAGTGCACTTTCCCAGAAGACACAAATCTTTTTATATACTTTCCCACTCTTTTAGACATCAGATTCTTCTGTAACCTAATTTGAGATGTCCAGATTCCTATTCACTTTCCATCTTTAAAAATCAAGTACCCATTAGAGAATTCTGCCATTGATCCCAGGAGACTGGAATGAAAATGAACAAATGACCCTTTAAAATTTATTAGCTTCCAAAATGCCCTCCTGTCTCCTCTATTTCTGGACAAGCCCTCTGGGAATTGCACAGTGAAACAACTAAGGTTCTTTGGGTGCCTGATGTGTGGCAACAAGCCAGTCCACCAAAACGCATCTCTCAGGAATGGGGGTGTCCTACCACTTGGATGCTGCCTATTTGGAGAAATTTGCTAGTTCTCCTCAAAGGCCTGCTTCTGACCTTATTCTACTGGCTTCCCCTCACCCTTGTTCTGCTGCTCTCCCCCATAACTACTCATTCTTGCACCATTCAAAATCTGTATTTTGAATCCTCAAACCAAGAGGTCCTCTTGTAGTTTATTTCACCAAGGACATATTTTCCCACATGTTTCTACTGAAAGGGGTGAAGTGAGTTGTTCACAATCTGTTTTCAGAAAAACCTTAGAACATTTAACCCAAGTCACTTAAAATAAACACATTTGTTAATCATACTACTGAGGGAAGAGCAGTGAAAAAGCAAACATTCTCACCATGGAAGAGGCTGTGTTATAACAGAGGAAGTCAGAAAATAATCAAGGAAACAAGCAATAAGAATTTCAGATTACTCAAAGTGCTAGAACTAAAGGATCTATGCTAAAAAGTAACTCGTGAGGGGAAAAGTTTATGTTGAGAGGGAAAAAACGAGAGTGTTTCAATTTTTGATCTGGTAGTGAAAGAAAGTATTTTTTGAAAGGGAAAATTTTAACTGAGTTATAAAAATATAAATCAATGAGTTATACAAAAAAAGCCAGGGAAAGAGGGCTTTTGGCAAATGGTACAACAAGTGCAAAGGGCACATGGGTTGAGGTAAGAAAAATTAAGAGAATTGGGGCAGAAGGTAAGCTTCTCTGGCTGGAACCCTGTGAGCCATGAGAATGGAGAGGTAGGCAGAGGGTAGATCTGATAGAACTTTGTTTGACATTATAAGGAGTTCAGATGTTATTCTAAATAGAACGAGAAAATGTTTTAGCAGGTAGATAACCACCAGCACATGTCCATGGTTAGCTGAAAACAGTACCTCAAATATATATTTCTATAACCTGGAGAGGTTCCCATCAACTCCGGCTTCATACACACCTGCAGAACTTCCACCACAATTAACCAAAAAAGGCATAAAAATTGGAGGGATTGTGAGATGTATGAATGAACCTCTGTATTTGCATTGTTTTCCCTTTAGACTTATCAATCAGCTCTTCCAACATGGCCATACATCTCTAAAACAACATTTTTTAGTGTTGGATATCAGAGCATCCCTTAACCTTGACAGATTTGGACAGCTTTAGGGTCTGTGTTCTTGGATAATTTTGTCAATGATAATAAAAAAGTTGTGTTTAGTAAGTAGAAAGAAGCCAACATTTCCAGTGAGATAATAAAGGAAGCCAATAAAAGTCCATAGCAACCATAATAAGAGATGACTGTTCCTGAGTGCTTCCCATTCTACATATTGTTATTGGCAGGCTGGGATGTAACTGCTGAGCAAGAGCGAACACACCTCTGGTGAACACTTGGAAAACTCACAAGAATACTTCAAACTTTTATCGTAATTTCTACCAGCAGATATGTCCTAGATAACGAAGTTGAGCTACAGTAATGGAGTAGTAGCACAGAAGGTGAGTTTTGGCTTCCGTGTCAGACAGAACCAGGTTTGCACCCTAACTACCCCCACACTTGCCAGCAATGTGAACTTCTCACCTTGCACTGTTCATCTCAGCAAATTGCATCTCCATATCGCCATGTGATTGAAGGCCTCCTTCATCCTGCTTTTACATCTCATGACCTATCTGTCAGTCAATCCTATTAGGCTATATATTCAAAATATATCCATAATCCAACTGCATCCCACCATTTCCACTGCAGATACCCTAGTCCAAGCCACCAGCATCTCTTGCTAGATTTGTACAATAGTTTCTTAGTTGATCTCCCTCCCAGGCTTTTCTCAGCACCACTGTCAGAACAACTTGTTACAAAGGAGATCAGGGGGCTGTAAATTAACTTACCCTCCCCCCTTTAAGTGTGGGCTGGACTTAGTGACTCACTTCCAAAGAACAAAGTAGTGAAAGGGATAAATCATAACTTTACAGTGACAAAACCAAGCAGACACAGTCTTAACCAAGGGATCGAGTCTCTAACCACCAGTGGTAAGTCAGGAGGATGTCACCTGCCCTCTGATATGTTGTGATGAGAAAAGGTCCTTCACCTCTTCCCAAAGACATGAAAAAACATTGAACAATCCCAAACTGACAGACAGTTTACAAAGTACATGACCAATACTTCTCGAGGTCAGGAGAAATAACATAAGACTTAGAAACTGTCACAGATTGGTGAAGACCAAAGAGACATGGGTGACTGAACACCACATGGTAGCCTGGAACAGATCCTGGGACAGAAAAATAGCATTAGTGGGAAAATGATAAAATGTGATTAAAGCCTATAGTTTAGGTAATAGCAATGTATCAATGTTCATGTCTTGGTCCTGAAAAAGGTATTATTGTTATTTAAGATATAAACATTAGGGAAAATTAGGTGAATGGTATATGGGAACACTGTGTCCTATCTTTACAATTTTTCTCTGAATTTAAATTTATTCCAAAATTTTAAAATACATTTTTAAAAAGTAAACCAGATCATGTCATTCCTCTACTCAAAAGTCTTAAAAAGCTTTGTATCTTACTGTACAGTCTTCCCTCAGTTATCTGTCTGGCCTCCTGAGTTCATCCACTCCCATCACACAGCCCCAGATGTTCCTCAAACATGCCTGACACACTTCCAGCTTCGGGACTTTGTGTTTGCTTTATCCACTTCCTGAATGTTCTCGCTCCTGATGTTTCCATGTTTGGTTCCCTCGGTTTCTTTAGATCTCTGTTCAAATGTCACCTTCTTAGCTTGGCCTTTCCTGACCACACACCTAAAATTACTATCTGCCTCTGGCACTTTCTAATACTCATACCTGCATTATTTTTCTCCTTGCCATTTCTTACTATCATCCTCTTAGTTTTATTTATTTTGCTTATCATTTACCTCTCCCACTAGAACCTGAGCTCCAAGGGGCAGATATTTCAAACTGCTGTGTTCACTACTGTGTGCCTAATTCCTAGGGCAGCACTGGTACTCAATAAATATTTTTCTAAAAATTAAAATAACTTGGAATATTTTCTTAATCTCTGAAGCTGTTTTCACATATGTAAAATGAGGATACTAAGATAATAGCTACCTGTATCCTAGTCTTCTTATAAAATATGATAAAAATGGTATGGTAAAAAATGAAAGTGTTTTTGCTGGAATTATACACTAAGGATCTTAAAATATCAATTCAAAAGAACCTACACACCCCAATGTTCATAGCAGCACAATTTACAATAGCCAAGTGCTGGAAGTAACTTAAGTGCCCATCAGCAAATGAATGGATCAAAAAACTATGGTACATTTACGTGATGGAATACTATGCAGCAGAAAGAAAGAAGGAGGCCCTACCATTTGTGCCAACATGGATGGAACTGGAGAGCATTATGCTAAATGAAATAACCCAGGCAATGATCTCACCTATAAGTGGAACCTAATCAAGAATACAAACCAGGAAGCAAAATATAACCAGAGACAGTGAAATTAAGAACAAACCGTCAGTAATCAGAGGGGAGGTGGGAGGGGAGAAGGGTTTTCAGGAGCATGTATAAAGGACCCACAGGCAAAACCAAAGGGAGGTAGGATCAAGGGTGAAAAGTGGGGATGCTGGGGTGTAGGGGGGAGCTGTGGGGGGAAAGTGGAGACAACTTGTACTTGAACAACAATAAAAAATGTGAAAAAAAGAAACAGATTCTTTATTAAAGAGAAAATTTTAATTCTGGAAAAATAAAAAAATTAAAATTAAAATTAACAAGTAAAGAAAGAGTTTTGCACAGTGTTTAGCATGAAAAATATTTAAAAAATTATGTTAACACTAGTTACATTTTCATTACTCTTATTATTCCTATCATTAATTACTATTTCTGGTACCAATTGTTCACAAGGGGCTATCAATTTTACGCTCAATTCAAACTGAACTGGAAGATTTGTAACTTGTGTTTAACTCCTAATGCACACAGGTCTCCATGTTTGGGAAGAAACTATAGCTCATTCTTCTATTAGAATAAGTGATTTCCTACCTACTTTTCTTTCAAAGAAATGTGCTCTTTTCTGTTTTGTTGTTCATTTGTTTGTTTGCTTGCTTCTTTTGATTGTTACGATGTTGAAGTAGAGAACTGAGAAATACAAGTTTTACATTGAAATCTGGTGTTCTAAGTCTGAAAAGAATTTGAGTCATCCTTCACAGGGTCTCCTCCCCTGGAAAGTCTCTGAGCTCCTTTGCAAAATGTCAATAACCCACTCTGATTTCTGAAAATGAGCTCAAACTAGTTTGTGTCTTTTCATTCATACTTCATGAGTAACTGTCTATTAGGCACATTCTGGCCCACAGCAGCTCATAATCTAGTGGCGGGGTGTAAATGGGTAACAAAGGAAAAAAAAATTCATGTTATCATACAAACAAGCTGTGACATGGACTATATGCCTTTGTCCTGAGAAAAGACAAAATGAGAAATATATCATCCTAAGAGTCAGAAAAACTCCATGCCTGTGATTTGCTTTACGGTCCTTGAAAAAGTCAAATGTGTCATGTTATACTTCATCTCTCTTCTTGGCTCTTGATAATGATGACAATGATAAAAGTGTTTATTTGTAATATTCCTATTATGAAAGGCCAGGCATATAGATAAAATGTATTGTTACATGACATTTATTATTAGTCATAAAATTATTATATTATTATTTTGTTATTAAAAACTACATACCAGGCCCTATGCTAAGCATATTGCATGCCATGCTTTCATTTAATACACACAACAAGGTTGTGAGACAGGCACTACTTACATCTTCATTTTTAAGGTAAAGAAACTGAAGCTTAGCAAGGGGCAGTAATGTGTCCAGAGGAAACTACTAGGGGAGGAGAGAGATGAAACTCAAACCGGGATCTACCATGCTCCACAGCCTGCACTCTACCCCTCCCCATGTTTGGAGGGTCTGAAGTTGAGACCCGGTGCTTGGAGCACAACGGTTTATACATGCTAATAGGGATTAGGTTTACATTTATTCTGCTGAGGTCACAAATTTCATTGTCCAGGTACACACGTCAAGTCTGATTAGGAGCAACTAAAGCTTGGAATTGAATTTCCTGTGCTCTCTGCCCCCAACAGCTTGCAGGTTAAAGCTAAACGTGTGTGCTATCCATCTCTGCACTGGGCTCCAGAAACATTTCACGGCTGAAAAGTTAAATGGCTCAGGAGACATTCTTGTCCAAGCCAGACTCCTTTGTCTTCTTTTGTCAGACTCATGGTGACATGCAGAGAAATGGTGTACCAGGCAGGGTGAAGGTATCTTTCCAGAGATCCTCTCCAGGAAGGAAGAACAGGGTACCAAATAGGAGCATGATCTTACAGCTTTGGTAACCCCTTTCCCTTTCTGAAGAAACTAAGAAACAAGTTTTGGTAGTCTCTGTCCCTTTCTGAAGAAAATGAGAAACAAGGTGAAACTCATGTGTTGCTATACCTCAGACACCAGATTTATGTTGCATAAATAAATGTTGGTCTGGAGTACACACTTCACCCCAGCAGAATGGGAATCTTTGCCCACAGTAAAAAGTGGGAGGTGATTGATAGCAATCACTGGAAGAGGCCCTGGGCATGGTCAAGAGTAAGTTACAGCTGTAGAGTTCTATGTGTTTGCTCAGCACTGGGGATGGTCAGCACATAAACCTCAGAGAGCTCTGGCCCACGGTTGCCCACTCATGCTGTAAATACTGACTTTATGCTGGTTGACAATATCCTTGCTAATCCAAAGGGAGAGCAAGAATGAAGAAGAAACCATAACAACAAGCACCATTGAAATTCCTAGGGCATTCAACACACTATTATACATTGTAAAGGGGAGACAGAACTACTCCTAATTGACTTCTATCTTTTGTAGGAAGGTTGTTTAAAAGCACTAAAAGGTGAGAGGTAAAAAAAAAAATGAGATTGAGAAGGAATTACACTCCAAGCTAAAATAATGCCTCATAATATGATGTAAGTGGGTTTCCTACCCTAAAGGAACTTCCTGGGATTTAGACAGGATCAGAAAAGCATTGCTGGATAAACTTGTTGGCAGTGAACTATGGTGTCTGTCCTCTGTTCCATCATTATTCACATAGACTTTGTCCCAATTTTCATTATGAAGAATATGGAACCTAGAAATGTTACTTTATTATACAATTTCTGTAAATAATATGTCATATATTAATGAACAAGTAAAATGTGAGAACAGAGGATGCCTATGTTGTTTCCCAGGAATTGTTGTTCTTTTCTATAAACACAACCTATCCAAGCCCAGTCTTCCCCATTTTGCGTGGTTCTGATGGATCTGTTAGAAAATGGTGGTAGGAATGCTGTGCTTAGATATGATCAGATCACTCGCTGAGATCAAAAGGCACAAAGGCTCTCGAAATGTCTTTGTGTAAAAGAGAGAAAGACATTTGTGAATGATAAATCACTAAGTTAAATTTATTAGCAGACAAATGTCAGACTGGAGGTGGGTCCCTGAACTGCCAAGATTCTGACCTTTGCCTTATTGGTTCAATGTTTTTTGATTTGTATTCTTTAAAAAAAAAAAGTCAATACTTTTGAAAAAGGAACCTTTTGTCTAATTTGTAGATGACACAAAGTTGAAAGTCAAACTAATACATAAAGTATTGAGGAACAGAATTTGTACAAATCTAACATGTTTGTAAAGTAAAATCATGAATTAAAAACAAAAAAAAGCTAAGAAAAATATTTATGAGAAAAACCAAAAGAAAATAAATGATATTCTTAATACTTAAAGGTTTCCTATATGTTAATAAGAAAAATATTAAAACTCCCACAGACATAAATATATGATTCACAAAGAAAGAGGTTATTAAACTTTTTAAAGAAATATGTTTAGCTATGCACCCCAGAAAGTAAAAACAAAAACATACTATTTTTGCCTATTGAAATATCTAATCTCAAAGGAATTTGATGTGTAATTTTAGGAATAAACTTATAAAGACGTTTAGCAAGCCCTATCAATAGTCTTGAGGTACTTCACTCTTATCCTTTCACACATTTTTTTTTTACTTCTAGGACTCTTTCCTAAAAATCTAAAAATTCAGGCCAAGATTTACCTGCCAAGGTGTTCATCTCAGAATTAAATGTATAAGCAAAGAGGAAGAGGCACAAGAGGAGAGGGAGGAGTAGAGGTGGATAGAGAGAGGAAAAGGAAGAGGGTGTGGATGAGGGAAAATGTAGAAGGAAGAGAGACAGAAGAGAGAGTGAAAGCAAGAAGAAAACAACATACTCAAATTTAGGTTGATAGTTTACTAAGTATTAGATATCCATTAAATAGAACTTTACATATGACCACAAACCCAATGCTTTGAAATATGTTAATGAAATGAAAAAACACTATGCTAAAGTGTTATTTAAATCCTAGTCCCAAATTTCACATTAATCTCTATTAAATGTCAACTTCATTAATATCAGAAAAATTGTGATTTAACAAAGGTTTATAAGTACCCCATAAATAATGTATTCCCTTTACCAGACTGAGTAACTTCCCAAGTAAGTGCCACAACTTTTTAGCACATTATATAGAAAACATGGAAAGCATTAGTACATTTTTTGAGAAATAAATGATGACAGAATCAGTATGTGGCTTAGAACAAGTTCCCTGAAGACAGAACTCAAGACAAAAAATGATATGCTGCTGCTTTTGTGGTGATACCAGACCAGCAAGATGGAAGATAATGGAGTGTGAGGCAGGAAAGCAGGGAGAGCAAAAAAGAAGTTGAACGTATCATGCTGTCCATAACTTTACAAGAAAACTTTGCTGATTGTTCATTCACAGAATGTCTCTAAAAACTTTGCTGACTGTTCACTCACCAAATGTCTCTATGCAGTTTGGCCTGAACACGTCTAAGAACAATCCATTAGAAGAAGGGGGAAGAAATTACTAACTGCTTTTTACTTCTGTCTGTCATTGGCCAAACTCTGTCCCATGAGGTGCTAACAGCCTCATATATCGATCTGTGTCACTTGGCCATTTGAGCAGCTACTGGAGAAGTCAGCTCTCATACCCCATGGCACTTTACTTGAGTCCTATGGAGGTTTCTATTGCTCCAGTTGAGTCCACTCTGTGCACCGGATGGGCTGAGCCTTCTGCCCTAGTGGAAACAATGGAGACAGTGCTGGAGACTAGCCTAACCTGGGGGAGGCGGAGATGGCTAGAAATGTCATGGGATGAGTCAATTACATCAAGACTCAATAGAGCAAGTGGCAGAGGACCAGAAGCAGGTGAAGCTAAGCAAAATTGGAAAGGTGTATAACTTGGGTCTGATACATTTTGTATAATATATTTTGATATTACAAACCTAATGTATTTAACTTCACTAGTAGAAATTCTATATTCCAGGCAAATTACATAATCATTTCTCTGTGATGCACTTAAGTCAAACCATAGATGGAGCCTTGTGTTCAGTTTTAACTGTGCTGATATAAGGGGAACAATGAGCAGAAGACGGGAACATAAAAAAGAAAAAGGTAGCCATACGTGGAAGAATCTGTAAAACATACTATTTGAGAACTGTTGAAGGCACTATGATTATGAGCCAAAGATGAGGAGAAAGAGGAGGGGAAAGAAAAGGAGGAAGAGGAAAAGGAGAATCAATTATCCCTATATTCTCTATTAGCCATTGTACTAGAAAGTTATTCAGACATTCAACTGAGAGCTATGGAACTATAAAAAGCAGTTCTGTCTTAAGCATATGAGATAAAGGGTTACATAAAAAAGGAAGATGGGGGTCACAAAAAGACTGCAGTCTCAAGAATGAGAAAACCACAGTCATCCCATGCTTTGTGCTGAGCTTGCAGGCAGTGATATCATTATCCTTGGGTCAAGTGTGAAAACCTCAAATCACCTATTTCTTGCATTGTTCTCTCAGCTTTGGACTATCTGCCTGTGTTGAACTCCAATTAGCCTTTTGCTTCTAAAGGACATCAGGCATTTCTGATGTGACAATTTTGACAAACCTCCTTTAACTTTTGAACCAAAAGTTTCTTCTCTTTCCATGATGACATGTGGCACCTGTGAGACTTAGGAAACCTAAATTCTAAACCTCCCTCTGGCCACCAATCTTTTGGGTGACCTGTGTCATGGCACTTCATATCCCTCAGCTCGGATGCTGGTCATCCTTGCACATCAACCATTTTTATGGCCTTATCAAGACTGAGTTGCTCCCCTTTCCTTGACTGATCTATAGAGGTTAGCATCTTATGCACCTCTTTCCTAATGCTTTGGGAGCAATTTCTCCAAATCCACTTTACCCCAAATCCATGAGGTGTGATATTAACGAGCCTAACCAATGATCTATTCTTCTCCTGCTCCTCCTACTCTCCTTCTTCTCCTTCTTTTCTTTTTCTCCTTCTCTTCCTCCTCTGCAGCCTTCTTCTTCCTCTTCCTCTTCCTCTTCCTCTTCTTCTTTTACTGCCAGATGGTTACAATGACTACTGAACATCATTCAATGTAACATGATTAAAATATTTTCATACCACCACGCAAAGAAAAACCTCTTATGGGACCACATTTGCTGCAGAATAGCATCCTCAATTCTGAATCTGGCAACCCAAGCCCTCCATGATTTGATCCCAGGCTTCCTTAATTCTGCTACTTTATCTGTCACTTCCACAACTGAATCTGTCCCATAAACCCTCTGCCTCTGTGCCTTCCACTTGTGCCTTTCTTTTTTCCCCACAATGCTGTCTTCTTCCCATGACTTTCTAGATTTTACCAATCCACCAAGTATCACTGAGCCAAGCTTCCTCCAGGTAGCCCTTCTTGATTCATTTACCTCATAGTGATTACAGAGATGTTACAATGTTGTGGGCCATTCATATATTATAATTATCAAATTATTTTTTGTTTGCAGAGAAACTTTTTATGTATATTTAACTTTTGTCCACTAGATTAATTATATATTTTTATAATCTCTAGAAAGCCTAGAAAGTTTACAATTACTCAGGTGTTTGTTTACCACTTGTTATGTCAAAGTTTATTTATTATATATATGTAATTTATATTTAAGAGTAGAATAATGCTAGTCTTTGGGAATGAGGGGTAAAACAATAAATAATAGCTAGCCTTCAAAAGATTGGTCTGAAAAATTATTTATCAAATAAACAAGATCTTTATTGTATCATCTATACTATATTATCTAATTTAACACCCACCCCCAAGATATAAGTATTAACCTCTCCAAGTTTCAGTTTCTTCATCTGTGAAATAAAGATAAGTAATTTGTCTGTCTAACAGTAATTAGCATCTAACAGGGTAAAAATCTGAATCAATTTTCATTTGAACCAAAGTCCCTTCTCTTTCCACTATACCACACTGCTGCCTTTGGGAATTAAGAAACCTACATTCCAAATCTAACCTTGCCCACCAATCTCCTGGGTGATCTGGATCAAGTCCCTGAGCCTCAGTTTCCTGAGTTCTAAAATAAGGTAGGCCAGACTAGACCATTCAATTTTTTTAACATGATCCACAGTAAGAAACAATACTTTAAATGGCAACCCTATATATACCTATACCTATACATTGTATGTATGTACACAAATATTTTTATGTAGAATATAGATATTTTATTAAAATTTACTATATGAATACAACATATGCTCTATTCTAATCTTTTTATTGTTTCATTTTACTTTTTTAAATGCTTCGCTGCAATCTACAAAATTAATTTCACAACCAGGCCAGAGCCTGACCCTGAGTAGAAGACCTCTGAAATGCTTTTTTCTCCACAGTCTGGGCTCTGACTCTCAGCTGGGCAAGAGTTCCAGGGCTCATGGACTCAGTCTGCTTTCAACTACCAATAAAAATACAGGTCAGCTAACTGGCAGGGCCTTGGGCTGTGAGCTTTTATGCAAGTTCAACCACTGCCACATCCCTGTGAAGCAGGGTATACCACTGGCATCTAAACCCTTATCTATAAATTGAGAAAAATGAAAACCCTCACCGACCTCACAGAATTGCCATAGGGAAAACTCAGATTTCCTGCAAAGCCCTTTGGAAATGCCAGATGACCCTCTGGAATTATCTCTTTCTATGCTGCAGGAAATGTTCTATAGCAGATATTATTATAAAAGTGATATAGTTTGTACACTGGAGCTCATTAATTTCTTAGCTCTGGGTCTTTGACAAAATCTCCATAGATGTTGCCGTAGTGCACCTATCCTCAAAAATACATGCTTCCTTTATAATAAACAGAGTGGGAAAAGGTGAAGAGACAGATTCCCATAAAAATATATATTGTTAAATTTATTATGGATTTTATAGATCTTTTTAATATTTCACAGAAAAAGGGAGTTTTAAAGATATAAAGTGATTTTTTATAGAACTTCCTATTGCAGATGGGTTCAAGCAAAGGGTGGGCAATTATTTAGGGCACTTAGAGTAAAATGCATTGAAGCACAAAATGGTGAAGGACTAGTTGCCCTTTCTTGTCACTGTATTTAGCATCATCCACCTTATGCCAATTAGGAAGATAGCTCTAGCTATTCCCCATCTTCTATTCACATGCCTTGACCTGGGACTTTGCATTTCTTCCCTTGAAAGAGTAAAGTTCTTCTTTCTCCCCACTTTCTTAAATTTGACTGATCTTGTGACTTAATCTGGCGAATAGGGTATGTTGGATGCAGCTTTGCACCAGTTCTGAGCTTAAGGGTTAAGAAGCTTTGTTCTCCTGCAGCCTATACCAGCTACCTTGAGAAAAAGCCTAGACCAACTTGCTGGATGATGAATAATAACCTCCCAACACACTAGCCAACTGTCATCCAATACATGCTACCAAAGCGAGTCTGCTCTAGACCAGCCAGCCAATCACCTTCTGACTGCTAGCCAAGAAATGACACGTGAACAAGACTCACTGAGATCAGCAGATCCTTACCTAAATCAGCAGAACCAACAGAACCATAGGCTCATGTACAATAATAAATGCTTACTGTTTTAAGCCACTGAGTTTGAGAGAGTTTTGATATACTGCAATAGCTACACAACCAGCCACTGAGCTAGGCAGCATTAAAAAAGATAACTCTAAATGTCCTTTCCTACCATAAGAGTAAACAGTATTTATAAAATCTGAGGATATATCACCTTTTTTGAGTGATTACCACCAATATGTGTATGTTTATATCTTTATAAATTTTTTAAATGAGTTTAAAAATTAACTATAAACATGTATTCTCCCTGTGGACCAATGAATATGAGCAACTACTGCAGCGACCACTGCTCTAGGTTGTGTTTCCACAGGTGGCACAAGGGTCCCAGCATGCAGAGTGGGCATGGCTGTCATTCTCTTTCATTACTCCCACCAGATGTGCAAGCTGGGGACTGCACAGATCCTTAGAGCAGCTTTGCCATTACCAGGTATTCCTCACCACCCCCACCTCCACTGCAGTGCTATATTCTGCTGAGCTTCGACTCCACTTAAAATATATTAGGACATGCCCATGCTGCCCTGGAGAGACTGGGGCTGCAGAGGCTGGTGAGCTGTGGACAGACTATTGTATTTATATCTTGCTTGAGCACAGGATGATGTCCTCTTGGCTTTGAATGGTATAATTAAGAGGATAACTTAGAATGCTATGTCTTCTAAATCAAACTAGAAAAGCCCTCCTTTTAAAATCTGTTATTATTCTTCCAATCTTGTGGTTCAGCCAAGAACATTAGAATAGTCCCCTAAATGTGATGTGTGCTATGGCAACAGAGACAGAAGAGTCGCTAGGAGACAGAGGTGGAATTGATGTCCCCTTGAGCTCTCCCACTCCAGGCACACCGAGACAGCTCTGGGGCTGTGCAGGCACTGCTTCTCCTTGTTTCTGGCTTCCTAGCATAATTCTATCATCCTGACACTTTCCACATTGACTTTTCATGAAATGATAAGAAATTAGATCAATTCTCACCCAGATATAAAAGCAGCATCCATCGGTGAGTCTCTCTATTATGTGTAAATATGAAGAAATACTTACTATTTTCATGGAAGGAGAGAGGAGAAAGAAATAGACAAAATGGACAAATAAACTTTACAGTTTAAGTGAATTCAAATCTACTTGACATTTCTCATATGCTCTGCAAAAGACAGTTTGTATAATAAACTTACCAGCCACCTTCCTGCCACTGCCTTTCAGGAGTTTGGAAATCAGTCTACAATGGTATTCTAAGTGTTGAAAAGCAGTTTCATGCAATATTTTATGAGCCAGATAGTTCTAAGCCCTTGAATAAAGGAAGCAGTCAAAAACTATGGTACAGACTATTTGTTCATTCATTCAACATTTATTGAACGTTAATCACATACAACTGCATTATAGGAGATGTTCACTGAAGAGAACAAAGCTCTAGAAAGTGGAAGAGAGAGCCCACTAATCATCCATTCTCTCCTCTAGGACAAAGGCTCTTGGGCAAAGAATATTTTTGATGTAGCTCAGGTCATAAGCAGGAACTATTTCTTTGGCTTAATAAAACAAATGTCTGAGTATGTACGTAAATATATTAATAATAGTCACAGTAAATATCTATATTGTATAGGTCCATGACAGGCACTACTCTCAAAAACTATATTATTTTTATTCACTAGCTCTCAGTCTTAGTTTTAAATGCATTTGATGGATCACTCATGTGATCATCACAATGAATGTACAAGGGAGGTTTTGCCATCACACATTATATGCAGCAGACAGAGATGTGGAAATGTTAGTAAATCTCCCAGGCTCACCTTTTTAGGTGACGTAATGAATGGGGCCCAGGCGACTGGACTCCAGAGCTTTCTCTTTCCCCTCTAACTGTGACAGCACGCTACCCCCATTCTAGGTCTATTTGACCTAAATAGAATAAAAAGTATGGTAATAGGAGAAATATTTTTATTGATTACAAACGAGGGGTTTCAGGAGGAAATCAGTCCTCCAAATCCTCCTAGTTGGGAGATGTGATGGATTTTAAAGTCTGGAGAAAAACTGGCAACAGCTGAGAGAAATGGACACTTGTGATTCTCCACCCTCCACCAAACTCACAAAACCAGAGGTAAATCTTCATCTTTATTCTCCCCCTTGTCCACCTCAAGGAGACAGCCAACAGGAAGAATGAGCTGGAAGAATGAGTAGAAACAGTCACCATGAGAAAAAAAAAAATGACTGACATTTGTAATGAGTGTAATATTTGGAAAACCTATTTGTCTTTCTGTCCAAGATCCAGGTACTATGTGGGATTTCCTGGATCTAGCTCCTCTGTGGGTGTGTGAGTTTGTGTACACTTCCCCACACCAACAAACAATGCTTGGATACCAGTAGGGTGTTTGAGAATTCAACTCAATTCTGATGCTCTACCAGGAGATAGAATCAGATTCCACAAGATTGCCCTCTACCTTGGATGCCAGTTACAAGCCCAACTGATGACAAATTGGAGATTCCAATGATCCTCTCCAATGCAAGATGCAAAGAGCAAGTCCAAGTTATTACCTGTACTTATGATTTTGTGGGTGTGATTAATTTGCTAGAAGAGCTCATGAAACTCAGGAAAACTCCTGAACATGGTGGTCAGTCAGGCTCTGATTTGGGCTGAATTCACTAAGATTTCTGGAGTAAGATGACTTCTGGCTGTCACACCCTGAGCTGGACTGCTTAATTGCCTCAATTCCGCTCCACGAGTCTTTCATCTTCCAGCAGACATGTTCTCAAGGAGCTAACAGAGACACACTAAAGCAAGAGAAAATGTGCACAGCCTCTTGTGTAACCAGGTTGAAAACTGTCACAACTTTATTTCTGTCTCTTTTTGAAATGAAGTAATGAAGCTGCATTTGTAAGTATCCAACCTAAGTCATAAAACCAGAGCAGATTCAGAGCAGAAAAGGGAGGGCTTAGGGAGAAGACTCAACCACTTTAGTGAGAGCAACAGCAAAGTCAGTGGCAAAGGACATGGACAAGCAGAGGAATGAGATGCTGGAGCAATCTTTGCAACCTAACACACAGTGGAGCTGAACAATAATTACAGACAGATCTCAAGAGACCTGTAGTCCCAGTGAGAGCCTGAGTGAGGCCTGGACAGCTTCCCTTCCCCCTGCACACTGATCTAACCAAGCCACAAGTGTCCAACCAGGCTGTGATTTACACCAGTCATGGACTCTGATCGTGAATCCTGGCAGGGCAAACAGCATCTCACAGACAAGGAACATGCTTCTCTGAGGACCCAAGCCTTTTAGTTTACCCCACGTTTGTGTAAACCATATTCCCCACCATATTTTTAGGTACTGTCTCACTGTGAGGGGCACAGAGAACTGAGAGACAAAATGTTTATTTTCTAGAGAGAATGGGTTATTACCGACAGGGAAGAGTGAAATGATTAGTGTGGACCAAGTATTCTACAGGATTGGGCCAAAATTAATTTTTGTCCTCATTCATCAGAAGTGTGATATTAGGATCAAAACTGCGTAGACATAATTATGTATATTTTCTCTGCACATTGCATTTTTATACTCTGTGCAAATTTGTGAAGCTTTTGTTGATACAGTCAACACTAAAAATTGTGACTTTTTCAAGGAATCTAAAATGTTTGAAGACATCACCCACAAGGTTCTCTATCATATTTCCCCCCATCTCAGGCCTAGAAGACAATATTGGAGAATGGTGAAAAACATTTACTCCATCTATCTGATTGGACATGTTCTCTCTAAACTTTGGGCCTCTCCTGATTTGTGGTGCTATCTCTGTTTTATTTTTTCCAATGAAATTGCTTCATAAATACTTCACAGGCTATTGTGAGAATCAAATTATATAGAAGATGTGAACTTTTTGAATAGTTCAAAATGTGAAAGAAATGTGAAGTTATTGGACATGCTGTTACAATAATAATAAACCTAAATGTGCTAATAGGCACTGTCTTCTCATTATTGGAGGCAGACCGGTATGGGAGAAATAGCACAACATTGCATGAGGGTTCTTATGTTCAAATTCAGGCTGTCACTTCCTAACTGTTATGACCCAAGGCAAGGCCCTCGCCCACTGTAGACCTTGTTGTTCTCATTAGTATAGTGAGGAGGTGGGTCTGGAGGATTTCTAAGACAATTTTAAGCTCTCAATAACCCTTCTTGTTGACACTTTTGCAAACACAATTTTTCAATTATTTGAGAAAGAAAAAATGTATACATATGGAAGGACTTTTTAGAAACTTGTTTTTAAAACAATAATGAAATAATCTTTATCTTAGAGTTAACTACATTCCAGCCACTTTGAATCTCTTTGCAGGCATCCAGAGTGGGTCTGGGTTTGGGTCTGACTGACCTGCAGCAATTACTGCTCACCTCCTCTGTCCAGCCTTCCCTAGTCTTCCTAATCCTGGTTTAGGGCCCTTTCCTCAATGTTCCTATATCTCTTTGGCCCAACATCAGCATTAGGTCATTTGCACAATAGTAATTATTACACTATACTAAGCAATATGTTATAAAAACAAATGCTGTTTCTGTAAGATGCCCCAAGAACTCTGCATGGTAGTTTTATTTCACAGGTTAAAAAATTGAGCCTCAGAGAGGTTAAATATGTTGTCCAAATTTACACAACTCAGAAGGAGGTAAAACTGGATATCACACATCTGCCCAAATGCAAAGCCCTCATTTCACTTTAAGTCGTAGAGCCTGTTGACCTCTGCGATACCAGAAATGTTTGTACTGTAAAAATTTATTTGTTTGTCTCTCTTCTAGATTGTCAACTCTTGGTACCTGAGAATTTTTTACATGTTCCTAGTATGTAGCATAATACCTGTAGCATAGAGGATGCCAAGTAAATGTTTCTTGATTGAATGTCATATACCAGGCACATGGCCACTTATCCCAAGTATTAAATTTAATATACAATATTATGATTCTCTATAATAATGCACCTAATATTTATTTTTTTTAATTTAATTGTTGTTCTTGTACAGTTTTCTGTCTTTTACTCCCATCCCAGCCCACCTACCCAACCTTTCGTACCTCCCTCCCATTTCCATCCCCCCTAGTTTTTATCCATGTGTCCTTTATACTTGTTGCTCTAGACCCTTCCCCTTTTCCCTTGAAATTCCCTCCCCTCTCCTGTCTGATGACTGTCAGTCTGTTCTCAGTTTTGGTGTCTTTGGTTATATTTTGCTTGTTTGTTTGTTTTGTTGATTAGGTTCCTATTAAAGGTGAGACCATATGGTATTTGTCTTTCACTGCCTGGCTTATTTCACTTAGCATGATGATCTCCAGTTCCATCCATGCTGTTGCAAAGGGTAGGAGCTCCTTCTTTCTTTCTGCTGCATAGAATTCCATTGTGTAAATGTACAATAGCTTTTTGATCCATTCATTTACTGATGGGCACTTGGGTTGCTTCCAAAACTTGGCTATTGTAAATTGTGCTGCTATGAACATTGGGGTGCATAGGTTCTTTTGGATTGGTGTTTCAGGGTTCTTAGAATATAATTCTAGCAGTAGAATTGCTGGGTCAAAAGGTAGATTCATTTTTAGTTTTCTTAGAAAATTCCATACTGCTTTCCATAGTTGCTGCACCAGTCTGCAATCCCACCAACAGTGCACTAGGGTCCCCTTTTCTCCACAATCTCTTCAACACTTGTTGTTTGTTGCTTTGTTTATGATGGCCAATAATGCACCACTTTAGAGTGTAATTTTTAACTCAATTTCCTAGGTCCATGAGTTAAGTAGAATGGAGTTTCTTAAAGGCTGCAGATATTCTAAAAGCATTCTAAAATGTTTCAAAATAAATCATTTAAAGTCTCAAAATCACCACAAGCTCCTGATTTTCAAATAATTATATGCATCACCATAATATCCTGTACACATAAAAAATAACTTCAGTACAAAGAATTACTTTATACATGTCATGGATTTTATCATCCCCACCTTCAAATTCCTTAATTGCCAACCTAACCTCTTTCTCAAACTCTGGTCACATTTTTTCAAGTCTCTCAGACTTTTTTATTCAATCACCTAAGAATTATTTCTAAATTTACAGGTTAAAGTAAATCTTAACATCTTTCTACAAGAGTGGTTTGGAAAGATATCTTTTATGCTTCCATGTGCTTAAAGGAGTTTAACAGATATCTGGTTTGGTTAAATAACAACAAATAATAGAACTGATTCTTCCACTGACGGTTCACCTTAATTGTATCACTTATAACAAAGAATAATGTGATTTGTATCTATGTAATACTTTCAGTGCTTATCTAAGAAAACTTGAAGGGGCTACATCAATACAGACCTTTTTATTCAGTTCTATCCTATGTTTAAACCTGAGTGTTCAATAAATGCATTCCGTGGCTCAGCCCTGCCAAATACTGTAGTAAATACAAAATGCAGAAGACATGGTTCCTGATCTTGAAACTAGAGAAGTGAGAGGTATACAGAAAAACAAGTAACTAAAGAGGAATGCAAGGCAGAATATAATCAAGTACTAACTTGTTTAGAACAGATAATTATTCTACAGCACTTCAAATGAGAAAGAAATTATATTGTCATTATTAAAGTCTATGAACACACAAGAAAACAATAAAGTAATTTTTAAGCTAAAGCTTCCTAGTGAAGGCCTCTTTGATGGTAAACTATTTAGAATACCTAGGCAGAGCATCTGCTATTGTTATTATCAGGTTGTTTTTCCAAAGATACTTCTTTCTCCTTATATCTCCAAAATGAAGTCATTCGCAAGGCTTAGCTTCCAGAACATCATTTCTTTTTATCCTGCTCTCCTTAGGAAACCATTCCAGTCACAGGTGCATGAATTTTGTGCCAGATCATTGCCTGCACATTGACAATCTAACCTCTTTCTCAAGTTCCATTCACATTTTCCCAGGTATGTTTTGAACATTTTCATTCATACTTTTAGGAGTTATTTCTACATTAATAGAAGAAAACCAACCTTAATATCTTACTCCCCACAAGAATTGCCCCTTCCTCACTTTGATGTTTCTATCAGCCAGGTAATCTAAGGTATTTTTAGTCTCATTCCTACAATCTCTAGCTATAGTTCTCATATATTTCATCTCCCTCCTATTGTTTTGGCTATGATAGTCCATATAACTCAGAAATATCTCCTAAGTAGTCTCTTTACTTTCTCCAGATTTTCATTCTCTCCCACCCAGGCCTTTCTCCAGCCCTTTATCTTTCACCAGAAAGTCGTTGCCTGTGATGTGCACAGAGGAAGGCAGTCAGCTAAGACAGAAAGAGCACATGTCTTGGCTTCAAAATAAGATGGAACTAAGTTCGAATCTCAGCCCCAACATCATTATATGTCTTCTA
The DNA here is from genome assembly GCA_004027475.1 of Anoura caudifer. NCBI lineage: Eukaryota > Metazoa > Chordata > Mammalia > Chiroptera > Phyllostomidae > Anoura > Anoura caudifer. Next base: position 35,405 of record PVKU01004995.1, read on the forward strand.
AAATCTGAGATTCTCTGTTTTTCCCTCTAACCTGGGAATAATACTACTTATCTAGAAATATTGGAAAGCTTTAAATGAGATAATGTATAAAAATCTCAGCACAAAGAATTAATGATTAGCAACTCTTATAAGAAAAATTACTATTACCACATGAAGTAGAATATTCAAAATTCTTCATGGAAATAGCTTCAATTTATAGTTTTGAACTACTTTAATACAAAAACCAAGCATGTTTATCTTCATATGTCTGTTTCTACTATTTGCCATAAATGAGATCTTTTCCCCTCATTTCTTCCCATGAGAATAAATGTTATTTATTTTTCAAGATGCTATTCTTGTCAATGATATTCTAAAAGCATCACTAAAGTTTCTATAGCCACCCCAGTACAAAGTGAGCCTTGCCACTTTGGATCATCTGATATTTGTTTTCTATACTACCCTTTAAATGTAAACACATGCAGACTTGTTACATATCCCTTTTTTTTAGTCACATTAAATAAATGTCCTTATGTTGGCTTCCCAAATAAAATATAAAACCCATGAGTTTAGGGAATACCATTTGTGTTCATAAGCCTAGTGCTATTCTCAGACTAAGCAAGTGGTAAATATTTATTGAATTGATAAATAAATATAAAGGACTGCATTAATAAAACAGAAAAGCAGGAGTTGGCACAGAAATTAATAAAAGTCATATTTTGGTGGGAGCTGAATGCAAAAAAGCCAGTGGCATGATTAAAGTGGAAAGTAGCAAAGTCTGATATATCAATGCTGCCTACAATGGCTTATGGCTGAAGAGTTAAGAAGCAAGAAGATTAACCAGGAGTCATTGTTAAGAATTGGAGAAAAGAACACCAGTCTGAAATTATAAAAACATGATAATGAGAGACATCAGAGTGTATTGTAAGGAAAGAAAAACAATACAAGGTGAATATATCTTAAAGTATAAGCAAAAACTTAGAGAGTCTATGTTTCAAGACTGAGGAAAGGTGACTGTGAGAAAGAGGGGAACACTCTGAAGACAATCTGTGGACAATGGGAACTCATTTGGGGATATGCTGAAGGTATTGTTAAACATGCAATTAGATGAACCAGGAGAGAAGACTTTGCTCCAACAGAGAAAATGTCAGAAACCTCGAGTTAACCCTGATCAGTGCATGTATGTAAGCCAACAACCCAGGGCTGAGAAAAGAACCACCCAGAAAGATTTCAGGAAATAGAACCTGGGCTCCAGCTGGATTCAGGAATAAGGCCTGCTCCCACCACCCAAAATGGAAAACATCCTGATTCCCAAGGCATTGAGTGTAATATTCAGAGAGGTCTTTCCCAGGCAGTGGGGACTAAATATTCCTAGGCCACCCACTGCTCAGGTTCCACCTAACAAATTTTAAAAGTGAGAACTGAAAAGATCACACCATTTCTAGTAATTTAACTGAGTACTAGAACACAGCTCAAAAATACATGTAAAAATACAAAAATAGCCAGCACCCAAAAATATAAAATTCACAACATTGGGCATGCAAAGAAGCAAGAAAATGTGATCCCAAGTGAGGCTCAATGTTAATCAGACAAAGCAACCCAGAATGGACACAGATGTTAGAATTAGTAGGCAAGGACATTAAAAGAGCTATTATAACTGTGATCCATATGTTTGAATGTTGAATAAAGATATAGAAGATATAAAAAACACTCAAACAGAACTTGCAAGGTGAAAATTACAACGTGTGAGATGAAAACTACCCTAGATGGGATTAATGGCAGATTAGATATTACAGAAGAAAAGACTATTGTGTTTGAAAACACAGAAATTGAATCTAACCAAAATACGACACAGAGAAAGAAAGTAATTCAAAAATAATGAAAAAAAGTGTCAGTGAGCTCTTAAAAGGGAAGAAACAAACAGTATTTAAATAAATAATGGTTAGTAATTTTCCAAATTTGATGAAAACTATAAACTCACAGCTCTAGGAAGTTAGATGAAACTCAAGAACAAGAACCATGGACTAACCCTAATCCTCATAATCAAATTGCCAAAACCCAGTAACAAAGAGAAAAACCTTATCAAAATTGCGGCAAAATTTTAATAAATATAAGCAAGCTATTTCGAAGCTTGCGTGGAAAGCAAAGGACTTACAATAGCTAAAACAATTTTATAAAAGCATAAAGTGGAAGAGATCACTCTACCCAATGCCAACACTTACTAGAAAGTTATAATAATCAAGAATAACACAAATACTCCCACCTGATTTCTGACACGAGCCTCAAAAGCAATTCAATAAAGAAAAAATGGTCTTTTCAATAAATTATGCTGGAACAACTGGCATCCATTGACAAAAAGATGAATCTAAATCTGACCTCACATCATATAAAATTTTCTTGAAATGGGTTGTGGATTTAAATAGAAAATGTAAAACTGTAAAACTTTTAGAAGAAAACATAGAAGGAAATCTTTGGAACACAGGAGTAGGAAAAGAATTGTTAGACATGGTATCAAAGGCATATTCTATTAAAGAAAAGAATTGATAAACTGGACTTTATCAAAATTAAACATTTTAATGCCATGGAAAATATGATGAAGAGGATGAAGAGGCAAGCTACAGATTTAGAAAATGTATTCACAAGCCATATATCCGACAAAGGTCTTATATCTTGATATACAATTTAAAAAATCCAATTCTAAGACAGCCATAAAACTTATACATAAATCTTCATAGCAGCTCTATTTGTTATTCTCCCAAAATGAAAACAACCCAAATACCCATCCAGAGATGAATGGATATACTGTGTTATATCCATGCAAAGGAATATTCCTCAGCAATAAAAGGGAATGAACTATTGATACATCAGATGACAAGGATGAATCCCAAAATAATTATACTGAGTTAAATAAGCCAGACACAACAGTGAACACACGGCATAATTCCATTTATGTGTCTATAATGAAACAAAGAAGATCAGATGTTACATGGGAATTGGAGTAGGATGGGGGAAAGAAATACAAAAGGGAATGAAGAGACTTTGGGAACAATGAATATGTCCATTATATTGATTGTGGTGATGGTTTCATGAAGGTATAAATACGTCAAACTTATTAAATTGTACATGTAAATATTTGTGGCTTATTACATATCAACAATGCCTCAAGAAACCTGTTAATAAAAATGATATTACCTTATCTCTATGTAATATCATTATGATGATTCCTCACAAATTTCTAACTCTAACTCAAATCTGTTGCTTGAACTCAAGGGCCACATACCATCTACTTACTCAACATTGCATATGGATATCTAATTGATGCCTCAAACTTAAACTTTTCAAACTGAACTATTAATATCCCTGCTCCTTCCTCAAATGCATTTCATTCATAATTTTCCCACTTTAGTGACTGGTGACTTCAATATTCAACTTGTTTTGGCCAAATCATCTTTTCTCTTATCTTTTCCTTATAGAAAATTCATTTCCAGTCCATCAGCAAATCTGCCTACCCCATCTACAAAACTCCACACCAGGTCTGCCCATTTATTACCACTGATATCATTCTGGTCAAAGCTGCCATCATTATTGCCACTACTACCTAACTGGTGTCCTTGTCCCTGCCCTTGTCTTCCTAGCCTTTGTTTTCATCATAGAAGTGAACTTTGTATAGGATGGCAGACTTTCCCACTCTCTTCTCAAAATAACTCCAGTGAATTTCTCTTTGACCAAGACTGGAAAGTCAAAACTTTTACAATATCCATAAGGTTCTGAGGGATCTGTTCAGTCTTCAGTCCTCTCACCTCTTTATTTATCCCCAAGTCATTTTATTGCAGCCACACTGGCCTTCTTGCCATCCAATAATCCGGGCATGCTTCCACTCCAAGGGCTTGGCGCTAGCAATTTCCTCTGCTTGGAATGTTTTTCCCTTAAATATTCACATGGTGCCAAGTTTTCAGACATTCCCTAAGCAGCAGCAGAGATGCTAGGCTGACTCGCCATACTCCTATAAATTTGGTCAGTAAGGAAGCAAACCCAAATACACAGTTTGTCACTCACATCACAGCAGACAGCATACATGGGACACTGACAATAGTATTCTTGCTCATTCAAGTCCAGTGAAGTCAAAAAGAACAGCCTTGGGTTGGTGCTGTGCCCACATGTCTGTGTTACAGTTAACACTCACCTTAGGAGACTCCTAGTCTTATAAGGGGACTGCTATAAAACCTGCCCTCCCTCCTCCCCAGAGAGAGATATTCCCTTATTACCCTGGAACATAAGCAAGTCCTCTCTGGAGAGATAGGAGAGTTTACCATTCTAGAATGTCCCTGGGGAAGAAGACATCATCTTTATCATACAGATAAGGAAATGAATCAACCTGACCCAGGCAGGCACAATATTTCTGTTTCCAAGGTTGTTTGCGATTCTTACATCTTTGCAAAAATTGTCCAAGTTTTGTAGAAACAGACTTTCCTCTTAGCACATGGCTCCCTTTTCCTTTTCCTTTGAATCTTTATCTAAATGCCAACTTCCCAATGAGACCTACCTCAAACATTGTATTTGCTCTTGTAATACCCCTTAGGCACCCTCCATTTCCTCTGTGTCATTTAACTCCAGAGCACTTATCAGCTGCTTCAAACCATACCCGGATCATGGCCTACCTCCTCCCACAGAGAAAATGTGCATTCTGTAAGGGCAGGGATTTTGTTTTATTCACGTGCACCCAGCATCCAGAACCACTGACTCCTAATGCACACTTCATAAATGATTTTTAAATTGGACTCAGAAACTGTAGTATTAAGGGCATTACTCTTCTTCACAATGTTTTATAAGGATTTCCGGTCTTCTAAAGAAATGGATCTCCAAATTAAGGTTACAACGGGTTTTCAGAGAAAACAATCACTAGGTCACCATAATCTAGAAGCCCTACCTCCCTTCCAGACAAAGTGGAGGGAAAATACATCGACAGCAGCCAGCCACCACATCTTTCAATCCACTGTAGTATTTACACCAGGCCATACTTCCCCTTGGTTGCTCCTTGCCAACCAATGAGCGTAACAGTGGATGATGGGTGGGTAATTTCTGCCCAGTGTGAGACTCCTCCAATGGGCATATTTGGTTCAGCAACTCCCCATCCATCTGGCTGAGAACATTACAGTGCAGGGCTTTCTACCCACTCTTTTCCCTTCTGTTTCCCCAGGTATCCCACCTGTATGATGGTCTGAGGGCTCTCGACTACCCTTGTTCACCCATCCTTAATCCTTCATAGACATTTCCCAGAAGAAAATTCCTGGGCCTTTAAACCAGTTTCCACATCTGCCTCTTGGAAGCCATGAACTAACCCACAAAGGCACCATAAGACTATCTGTGGTGGGAAAGCATCACTTCCTTCACAGCGCTATCCTCGACTGAAGGCTCATGACATGATTTTAGATGCCAACACTGTCAAAGTCAGGGACAGAGTTGCTCAGATTAGAGAGTTAGCAACTAACTAGAGCTCAAGCCTTCATTTACCAGAGAGACTAGTTCCAAATGGGGTGTTCTTGCTTTTTGAGTTTAGAACACGAAGTGGTTTTCATTCCCTCTGTGGCATGTGGTAATATTTTTGTTTGCATAGAGCAAGGCATCAGTTTTGCTTCTCAGAAATTATAGACAAAAAGATCATTGACCTGAAAATCTGTATTCTGGTCCCAACTTGCTATTTACTCAATAATGCAGTCTAGTCCACTTGGCCACAAATGTCATCCAATCAAAATCCTTACTGTTAGGGATGAGGTATCAAAGGACCTTTCCACTTTCTGATGTTGCAACTTACTGGGCCCCAGTAAGTTCATCACCAGATACTATGAAGACCCTGTCATTTTGTACAGCATCCCAAAGGGGTTAAAATGGAAAAATGTCTTAAAACCAATGGTGGCAGTTGTAATTTCTATATTTTATTGTTCTGAGACATATACATGTGCCTGAGGAGGAGACAAGTATTTCTCAATGAAAATTCCTCTCTAATTCCTAGTGATACTCATGCATGCAGGCAACCAAGCAAGAAGCCCCTGAATTCAGCCCTCAAATATTCTGACCCCACCCCAGCAGATGCATCATCCCATTGGCCCAACCAAACTGGCACTCAAGCTGCATTTTTCTCTTGAACATACCAGCAGAACTCAGTATAAGGCCTTCAGAACCATTATAGTCATGCCTTTGTTTGAACAGGGTTGTCTTTTTTCCTCGTTCAGTCTGCAGTACACTGTCAGAGTGAATCCTGCTGTTAGCTAGACAGGGGTCCCAAGAGAGGACATGCTGGGTTCTGTATGTTTAACTTTTTATCCTTTGTGTCAACCAGTTATGTTTCTAAAACATTTTCAATCCCCTAGCTTCACAGAAAACAAATAACTCTGCACAGCACCCCCACCTTCCTTCATCCCTCATAAATAATCGCCAAGAAGGAGGACAGCTGTGGAGACAGCGCCTGAATGCTGAAGAGCCTGGTGCAGCTGATTTCGGCTCCACCTGAGAGAATCATTTTGCAACTGGGCCACAAAGGCTAGAAATGAATTCCACACGTTTCTAGTGTGATAGGAACTGAGTACTGCCTGCCAGACACGGCAGTGATCTCTCTTCAAGTCAAAATCCCAACTAGGTCGCAGGAAGAGCTCAGGGCTTAAAGTCCTAGTCCAAACTTGCTAAAGGACTTCATGTATGGTTTAGACAAGCTAAGATGATTACCTCTCCAGGCCTCAGAATCTTGGTCTGTTATGAATCACAATTGTGTAGTGGTTAAATATGTGGCTTTGCAAGTCCAATTGTTTAGTTTTGAATCTGAGTTTTGCCTCTCTGTAACCATGCAACCTTGGGCAGCTTAGACTTGCTTAAACTGTATAACAAATGACACCCACCCCTCCCCCCAAAAAAAACTCAGTGTCTTAGCACAATAGAGATCTTTTCCTCACTTTTGTCTCATTACAGCTGTGAATCAACTATAGCCCTGAGGGTCTGTGGTCTCACTGCATGTCTTCCTCTTGCTCAGTAAGGGATATACTCTGGGGCAGAGGCTATTCTTGGACTCACAGCTGATTATAAAAAAGCAATGGCCAGTCATGCGATGACTCTTAAAGTAAATGATTGCAACAGGCTCTCTGTCTCTTCCACTCACATATCATTGGTCTAAAGAATGATGTCCGTGTGCAAAGAAGTATATTCCTACCATAGGAAGGATAAGCAAGTCAAATAGCAAAAGGCAGGGGTCCACCTTCCTCTTCCATAAAAGGGGTTAAATAATTGTTTAAAAAATATCATCTGCCTTCTGCGTCTCACCTTCTTCATCTGTAAAATAACACTGATCATAATAGTGCTCACTTTGTGAGGATGTTAGAAAGATTAAATGAGTTTTCAGGTGAAAAACATTTAAAACAGTATATAGAAATAAACTTCATTAAGTGCTAGTTATTATTATCTGTCCATTCAATGGAAAAATAAAAGTTTTTCCTACCTCACAGAGATATTTGAGGATCCTACTATTGATATATTTGTTATAGATAGTATGTGAGATGGAAAAAATCATATTAAATACCATACGATAGAAATTTCATTACATCAATTGTGAGCAATAATGCAGCCATTTGCCCTCCACTCATCTCCATGGAGATGTTCACTGAGAAGGTTTCAAAGAGGATTATGAACAGTGAAATGTCCTTGGAGATATATCATCATCATCAATAGCAAAATATACTATTTAGCGAGCCCCTATTATACAGGAAGCATTAAACTCGGCAGAGGAGAGGCAATGATCAGTAAGATCTAGCCCTCCACAGGCTCACAGCCCAGCTGGAGAGACCTTCTTCATTAATGAGACTAAGTGCACTAGATGAGGGCCGCCTAGATGGCCTTGCAGGTCAGAGATGCTACAGGAGGTCCGAGGGGAGATGACCCTGAGGGCTAGAGGAAGGGACAGATACTTGTACCAGCCCTTTAAGAAAAGTGGGATTTGGGGAACCAGACCACTCAAGGAAAGGAAAAGGAGAAAAAGAAAACAGAAGGTAGAGACAGTTTTTGCATTTTCAGGAAAATTTGAAACCCTGAAAACATGCAAAAGATGTTGACAGTTAAAATAGTGCAAAAAAAGGAAATATGAAATAAATCAGGATTCTGGCTTCTGGTCCTGGGTAAGTTTCTTGCCTCAACCTGTGATTTCTTTAGGAATGTTTCATCTTATACTGGTTTACTTTATCTCTTTCTCTCAAGACCCCATCTTTCTCCCTCCACCTGTATTTTTATAAGATTACAGAGCATACAAATTACATTTTAATTCAGTTTTAAAAAAAATATTTATGATTTATTTGCCCTGGCTGATGTGGCTAAGTGGATTGAGTGCCGGCCTGTGAACCAAAGGGTGATCTGTTTGATTCCCAGTCAGGGCACATGCCTGAGTTACAGGCCAGGTCCCCAGTAGGGGGCGTACAAGAGGCAACCACACATTGATGTTTTTCTCCTTCTCTTTTTCCTCCCTTCCCTTCTTTCTAAAAATAAATAAAATCTTTTTTAAAATAAAATAAAAATATCATTTATTAACATCTATTATGTGTCATTCATAAATACATAATAATCCTGCTGGCATGAGCAGTACCACCGGAAAATGCCTTCAATTGATCACATGATTCTTCCCACTTGGTAGATGTCAGTGCTTCAGACCCTAGTTCTTAATGCTGCTGATTGATTATAAGTCAGCTGCTGACTCTGAAAAATACAGGGAAGTATAAGAGTAATTTCCTTGTTAGTTTATTTCAAAGCATCTGATGATTGTGCATCATGCTCACATTCGGAGGATAATGAGCCTAAGCGATCTAGGCAAAGACAGTGGATTGCAGGGAACCTGCTTGCAAGGCAAGGAGAATTGTTAAGGCTCAGGTGTCTCATCAGAGATAAGTGAATACTCCAATCCTATGTGTGTCAGTGGTTCAATCTCTCTAGTGAGAGCAATTTAGCAACAGCCAAGTAATTCTTACCGTTACACAGCTGCCCTGTGATCATACCTGGCCCTTTAATATAAACCCAAGATCAGATGGGAGAAGACCTGAAAGTCATATTTAATCTATTCTTTTATTCCTTATCACCCTCACCAAATTCTCAGCACAAACAAGTTTGGGCAAGTGCACAAACACACATGCATATACAAATGCAGTATTACACAGATTTCTTTGTTGCACCAGGACCTCACAAGGACATTAAGATCATGACTTCTATTCCCCAGATCTTGTCACATAGTACCTTACTTCTAACTGGGATCTCATGGGAATCTGTAGAGGGCAGAAAGCAAAGAAGGAAAAATTTACAGAGTTTGAGACAAACATTTTAGAACCCTGAGCAAAACCCCAATCCCCAACAGGTGTCAGGGACAGCTCCTGTCCTGTGGGAAAGGTTTGGTTGAAATCTGGAGCAGTGGCTGAGGCTGTAGGGGTGGTGGTCACCAACCTCTCCTGTTCTGCTCCTTCTGGGTACACGCCAGGGTTCTGCCTCCCCACTAGGCTTGCAGTCATGCTGACCAGCAGCCTTGATTTGGTCAATGAAAGCAATGTGAACAGAAGAGACATGTGTGGCTTCTAGGGAGAAGCCTACAAATGCTGGTGCCTCATTCAACATATTTCTTCCCTTTGCAATGGTGACTGGTGAAGTTCCAGATGGTACAACCCTCTATGATGCTCATGTCTGAATGAGAAAGATATGGAGCAGAGCTCCCAGAAACCTGAAATGGGTTCTAATGAGACAAAACCATATACATTTGTTAAACTTCTAAGATTTATGAGTTGTTTGTTAGTTGAATATAACCTAGTCCATCCTGAGAGATAGAGAAAGTCAGAATATAGGCCCATTCCATCCAGCAAAGAGAAGAACAGTGAGTTAGGGGAAGCTCCACACCTCAGAATTTATTCCTGGGGACACCTGAAGGCTCATTTTCTTGGCAGCAACAAATCATAACCAGGTCACTGGGCCCAGGCCTTCTTCTATGGTCCTGTGCACGTATTGAGCAAGGACATGTGGGACCAGTGCCCCAGCTAACCGTCACATTCCCTGTCTCTGCCAACTGGGGTATGAAACCAGGGCAGAGGTTTAATCCAGAGATATGGACAAATCACAGCATCACCTGCAAGGACCTGGGGAAAGCAGTCAGACAATCAGAGCATGGCTTGTATATTTTCTTCACTGAATTCAGTCACTCGTCTATACTTAAGGTTTGTTCTGACTCAGAAATTGCCTTTTTCACCTTCGGTTCCAATTTTCCATCTGCCCACGCAGCCTTGTTGCCCATCTGCTGTCCTTCTCAGGACAACACTTTCTAATGACCAGAAGGAACCACCTTCTCTCCCATGCCCTCTTGTTTCAAAGCCGCCCATCTTTTTTGCCTGCCATCTGAATTCCCATTCACTGTGTGAGAATGACATTCATAGAACAGAGATGATGGATAATCAATGATGTCATTGAAGAATCAAAGGTTTCACCCAGCTCTGTTTACCACCCATTTCCAAGGCTCTTTGTGAAAACGCACTACTCACAGGCATCTCTCTCCTTCCTTCTTACTACCATTTCCCTTTTGCATCATATTACCTCACTTGTATAATATTAGAATTACCTATACAAAAACAACAGCCATTCCCAGCAAATGAAATGGAAGGGTGTTCTCCTCCAGGCCCAAGAAAAGGAGTGAAGGATGGGGCACCAAAGTATCTTCTCAATTGGCCCTCCGAGAATTCTTTTGGTTTTTCTGTTGTACAGTTAATGAGCTCTTCAAAATGACAGTCTCAGTACAGGAATCACAACCATAATAGGTTTATCTTATTACTCAATTTTTCTAGGTTTCCCAGAGCTGAGAACTTCCAGCTTCACTTAAATCGCAAACCTCGTGGCTTTGCCTGCTAGATCATCTGACCTCTTCCAGTGCCTAGCCCTCAGCCCACCAGGGTAACTGCCTTTTGATAGCAGGAAGGATCACTTCTGGAGGTTCTCTCAAGCATAACTTTGAAAGTTCACTTTGCTTGTAGTTTCTGCAGTCATTATACAAAACAAAGCTGCTCTTTAGATTTCACTCTCCACGGCATGAAAGCCAAAGACTTCCCAACTTTGAGGTGTGTCAGTCAGGGGTCACTTAGAAATTGCTTCCCTCACTGTGTGAGCTATTTAATTCTGGTTTTGGCCCTGCTCAGAAGCTGATTGATTGGCAGACACAATTGTTTCAAGGTTACTACCAAAGTGCTGTACGAACCCATGTGCAGCATGTTTGCTGGAAATCACATGTGGCCAGAATATGGCTTCGGTCTTCATATTTACCCAAGCAAATATGAAAACTACACATTCATATTTGAAGGTCTTTTCTTTTTAATTTGACATCGGATGTTTTATATATTCCATATTGCTATTAGTTATTCACCTCTGACTTTTTCTGGTTATCATTCTCCAGTTGTACCTTATTTTTTTTATTGCTGTTCATGCACAGTTGTCTCCATTTTCTCACCACTACTCCCCCCACACGCACACTCACCCCCTACCCTTAATCCTTCCCCCCTTGGCTTTGTCCATGTGTCCTTTATACATGTTCCTCATATGTTGGAGCTTTCTGACATTATATTCCTGTTCGAATTTCTTTCTCCCTTGACACACTCTGTAAGTTTCCATATATCCCCATTTCTTTAAGGACCACAATATCTGATGACTCAAAATCATGATCTCCTACTAGTTCTCTCTCCTGAGCTTTATAGCAGTACCTCCTTTTGTACCTGGATATTGCATTTTCTTGTCTCCCAACTAAACCCCTAACTCCCCAAGTGCAGTATGCTTACCTCTTTTGCATGCTGCCCCACCACTGTGCATACCACCCTATAAGACCTCACCCTCACTGCTGCCACCACGGCATCTCCCTGCTTTGCCTGTTCCTCCTATGGTGGTAGACATCACTTAGACATCACTGATGGTCACCAGTATCTAGTTGTTTTGTAGCTCTGTATATATGAAAGATCACACTTTCCTACCCATTAAGAATACATATGGTTGTGTTATTAGTCTGTCCAGCAATGACTTATGAGCAGATTAATCTGTGTCTGTCACCGCCATGCAAACACATTTAAGAACTGGTGCATAAATCTCCATGTTTTGTCCCTCTGAGGGAAATGTTGAAATAGTGACATTGTAGTAACCTCACTCAGCCTGAGTGATGATGAGGAACAAATCCCGAGGCCAAACTCCTCAAATAAGAAACAGACATTTGCTGTTTTAAGCTTCTGTGATTTGAGACTTGTTTGTTAGTACATCATGCCCTAGCCTTCTCTGACTGGTACACCTTTGCTGGTTAATGGAGCCCACTCAGCTAAGTAATCAAGCATTGCTAATGCTTTCCTTTCCTTGATATTCTATACCAAGATGGTCAATAGCCCTGATAGTTCTCCTTTTAAATATCTCTTAAATCAGTTATTTTTCCTTTCCATCCAAACTGCCACTATTCTTTTTGTAATTACATTTTTACAAACTTCCTAAATGGGTTTCCTGTGTTACCCAGCTCCACCTATACACAAATATTTTTTTAATCTTCTGGAGTTTCAAAACAAAAATCTGATTTTTTGAATTTTTTTGTGAATTCCTAGAAAATCTTTACTTAGAGTTCTTTTGAATATAGTCAACTTATTTTAAGGAGTAAGATTTTAGAATATCAGCATTATTTTGTGAACAGGACATGATTTTAGAAATGAAACATCTAAAAGTAGATCTAAAAGGCAAGAAACTTCACTTGGGAAGGAAGATAACTCTTCCCCTAACAATACTTTGTGAGGTTGAACCATCCAACCCTAGTATCAACTCTGTCAAGAGAGAGGTGTGGAAGGAGAAGCAAAAAGGAAAACAGGGTCAGAGAACAATGGGACAAAAGCTACATAACTTCCCAGCTCTTTCAGCATCTACAATTTAGGACAATCCTATTTTACAGTGTAAGTCTAAAAACTAATCCCTAGACCAACTACACGTTCACTCACTCCATTTTTCTCATCATTCTTCCACCCCTGTAGTTAACCACTTACTGTGAAAACAGCAAGCCAATGCTATTATCCCTGATTTTTAGGGGGAAAAGGGAAACGGTTTTTAAAAATGAGACAGAGAATGACCATTTAACCAGACCAATTCTGCACATTTGTAGCTCAGCAAGGTTGCTTCCCAACAATTCTGGTTAGCAGCTAATTTCTCCTCACACAGGGACTGACTCCTGCTGCTTGTCTTTCATTTGTGGTATGGACCTGTGAGTTTAGAGAAAAGTACTACAAGCAATAATATCATTAAGCATTACTTTTATTAGTTCTCCTTTTATTTCCATGAGGGATTCTCTATGGAGGCTCATATTATATATTTGGAAGACAGTAATGTGGAATATGCAAAAAAGCAATGTGAGTGGTGGCTATACATTCTCTTAGCTACAAAACCTCCAGGGTCTCACCTGAAGCTTTATTTAAACTCACATATTTAAACTTAGAGGATAATTTCTAATGTTCAGTGCCCTATGGGACCTACAACTATTATTTCTACTTTAGATATAAATAACCAAGTATCAGGCAAAAGAAGGAAAATTAGTGCTGATAAAGCCTCTATGAAAACTAAAATTACTTTCTAGAAAAAATATAATCTTCCAAAGCTGAATGAAGAAGAAGCAGAAAGCCTAAACAGACTGATAACAGCTGGTGAAGTTGAAGCAGTAATCAAAAAACTCCTGGCACACGAAAGCCTTGGACTGGATGGTTTCAAAACAGAATTTTATTAAACATTTAAGGTAGAGCTAACCCCTATCCTTCTCAGACTATTCCAAAAAATCCAAGAAGAAGGAAGACTCCCAAACTCTTTTTTGAGGCCAGCAACATCCTAATCCCAAAACCAGATAAAGACACAACAAAGTAAGAAAACTACAAGCCAATATCACTGATGACCACAGATGCTAAAATCCTCAACGAAATATTGGCAGACCTTATCCAGCAACACATTAAAAAGATCATACACCATGATTAAGTGGGATTCATCCCAGCGATGCAAGGATGTTACAATATTCACAAAACAATAAACATAATATATTCCATAAACAAAAACAAAAATAAAAATCACATGATCATATCAATAGATGAAGAAAAAGTGTTCGATAAGGTACAGCACCCATTTATGATAAGAATACTCAGCAAAGTGGGAATAGCAGGAGCATACCTCAAAATAATAAAGGCCATATAAAAGAAACCTACAGCCAACATCACACTCAACAGGCAAAAAGTAAACCTTTCCCACTAAGAGCAAGAACAAGACAAGGGATGTCTGCTCTCACCACTTCTATTCTACATAGTGTTGGAAGTCCTAGCCACAATGATCACAGAAGAAAAAGAAATAAAAGGCATCCAAGCTGAAAAAGAGGAAGTAAAACTGTCATTGTTTTCAGATGACATTGTAGTGTACACAGAAAACCCTATAGAATCCACAAAAAAAATTACTCCACCTAATAAGTGAGTTTGGCAAAGCAGCAGTATAAAAGGCAATATTCAGAAATAGAAGGCATTTATGTACCAAACAACAAAATATCAGAAACAGAAATAGGGCAAAAAAAACATTTGCTATAACAACAAGAAAAATAAAGTACCTAAAAATAAACCTAACCAAGGAGGTAAAAGACCTGTAATCAGAATAACTACATAACACTGAAGAAATTAAGGAATACACAACTAAGTGGAAGCATACACCATGTTCGTGGATTAGCAGAATTAACATTATCAAAATGTCCATTCTACCCAAAGCAATTTATAGATTCAATGTGATCTCAATTAAAATATCAATGACATATTTCACAGATATAGAACAAACACTTCAAAAATGCATATGGAACCATGAATGACCCCCAGATAGCCACAGCAATTTTGAGAAAGAAGAACAAGATAGGAGAGATCACAATACCTGATATCAAACTATACTACAAGGCCACTGTAATCAAAACAGTCTGCTACTGGCATAAGAATAGACACATAGATCAATGGAATAGAATAGAGAGCCCAGAAATAATCCCAACTCTCTACAGTCAATTAATATTTGACAAAGGAGGCAGAAGCATAAAATGGAGTAAAAATAGCCTCTTCAGCAAATGGTGCTGGGAGATTGGACAGCTACATTTAAAAAAAATAACTTGACCACCAACTTACACCATACACAAAAATAAACTCAAGATAGATAAAAGACTTAAGTATAAGTCATGACACCATTAAAGTCCTAGAGGAGAACATAGGCAGGAAAATTTCAGATATTCCATGCAGCAATATTTTCACTGATATGTCCCCTAAAACAAGGGACATAAAACAAAGAATAAACAAATATGACTCCATCAAAATAAAAAGCTTCTTCACAGCAAAAGAAAACATCCACAAAATGAAAAGGAAACCAACTACATGGTAAATATATTTGCCAATGATACCTCAGATGCAGGTTTGATCTCCAAAATATGTAAAGAACTCATATGACTCCACTCCAAGAAGACAAACAATCCAATTAAAAATGAGCAAAGGACCTGAACTGACACTTCTCTAAGGGAGGACATACAGAGGAGCAAGAGACATATGAAAGGATGATCAGCATCATTAACCATCAGGGACATGAAAAATAAAACCACAATGAGATACCACTATCTCATTGGTCAGAATGTATCACACTGCTCAGAATGGCTATAATAAACAAATAAACAAATAACAAATGCTGGCAAGGCTGTGGCGAAAAGGGAACCCTAGTACACTGTTTGTGGGAATGCAGAATTGTGAAGCCACTGTGGAAAACAGTATGGAATTTCCTTAAAAAAATAAAAATGGAACTGCCTTTTGACCTGGCAATTGCACTGCTGGGATTATACCCAAAGAATCCAGAAACACCAATTCAAAAGAATCTGTGCACTCCAATGTTCAGAGCAGTACAATTTATAATAGCCAAATGCTGGAAGCATCCTAAGTGCCATCATCAGTAAATAAGTAGATCAAAAAACTGTGGTACACTTGCAGCCAAGATGGAGGTGTAGGCAGACACACTGTGCCTTCTCTCCCAACCAAGATTAAGGACAACAAAAATATAGAATCAAAAAAAGCCCAACCAGAATGGAGAGAGGATTGAATTATACAGAAGTCCAACAATGATTCACCCAGACCAGTAAGAGAGAGGAGTTGGCAGCCAGCAGAGAGGGGTCCTGCAGAAAGAAGCAGTAGCTGGTGGTCCCAGGCACACAGGCGGCGGTTACCAAGCACAGGGAGACAACAAGTAGACCAAGGGAGGCACACAAGGTGGCTGATCCTGGTCACACATTCCCAGGCTGAAAAGCCAGGCAAAACCAGGAACCGAGACAGACTGAGCAGCACAGGGCCCCAGCACCAGGAAATAGAGCCTAAAGGGCACAGATTGAGAACACTTGTGGGGGTTGGGGTGCTGGGAAGGAGTCCCAGCCTCACAGGAGAGTTCATTGGAGAGATCCATGGGGTCTGAGAAAGTGCATGAGCCCACCCACACAGAAATCAGCACTAGAAGGGCCCAATTTGCTCGGGAAAAGTGGCAGAAGGGACTGGAATCTGAGAGAGAGCAGAGAAGGTGCCATTGTTCCCTCTCAGACCCTGCCCCCACATCCAGCATCACAACCCAGCAACTGGGTTGCCCCACCCTGGTGAAAGCCTAAGGCTCCACCCCTCACTACGTAACAGCCGCAACCAGACCAAAAAAAAAAAAAAAACAAGGATGGCTCAAACAGGAGAATACATCGGGGCCCCAGAGCTAATTCATCTAAGCAAGCAAGAGATAGTCAACCTATCAGATGCACAGTTCAAAGCACTGGTGATTAGGAAGCTCACAGAATTGGTTGATTTTGGTTGCAAATTAGAGGAACAAATGAGGGCTACAATAAGTGAAATGAAGAAAAATGCACAGGGAATCAATAGTGATGGGAGGAAAACTGGAACTCACATCAATGGAGTGGACCAGAAGGAAGAAAGAAACAACCAAACAGAAGAGAGTGAAGAAACAAAAATTCAAACAAATGAGGAGAGGCTTAGGAACCTCCAAGACATCTTTAAATGTCCCAACATCTGACTTATAGGGGTACCAGAAGGGGAAGAGGAAGAACAACAAGTGGAAAACTTATTTGAACAAATAATAGAGGAGAACTTCCCCAATCTGGCAAAGGAAATAGACTTCCAGGAAGTCCAGGTAGCTCAGAGAGTCCCAAAGAAGGTGGACCCAAGGAGGAACACACCAAGCACATCATAATTACATTAGCCAAGATTAAAATGAAGGAGAGAATTCTAGAAGCAGCAAGGGACAAGGGGACAGTCACCTACAATGGAGTTCCCATCAGACTGTCAGCTTTCTCAAAAGAGACCTTCCAGGCAAGAAGGGGCTGGAAAGAAGTATTCCAACTCATGAAAGGCAAGGACTTACATTGAAGATTGCTCTATCCAGCAAAGCCGTCATTTAGAATGGAAGGGCAGATAAAGTGCTTCTCAGATAAGGTCAAGTTAAAGGAGTTCATCATCACCAAGCCCTTATTATATGAAATGTTAAAGGGACTTATCTAAGAAAAAGAAGATAAAAAATAGGACAGTAAAAAGACAGCAAACTCACAGATATTAACAACCACACCTAAAACAAAAGCCAACTAAGCAAACCACTAGAACAGGAGCAGGAACACAGAAATGGAGATCACATGGAGGGTTAGCAACAGGGGAGTGAGAGGAGGAGAGAGGGGGAAAAGGTACAGAGAATAAGCAGCATAGACAGTAGGTAGAAAATAGACAGGGGGAGGGCAAGAATAGTGTGGGAAATATAGAAGCTAAAGAACTTACGACACATGGACATGAACTGAGGGAGGAATGTGGGTGGGAGGGGGTGTGCAGGGTGCAGGGGAGTGATGGGGGAGAAATGGGACAACTGTAATAGCACAATCAATAAAATATAATTTTTAAAAAACCAAACTGGTACATTTATACAGTGAAGTACTACATAGCAGAAAGAAAGAATAACCTCGTACCCTTTGCGACAGCATGGATGGATCTGGAAAGCATTATGCTAAATGAAATAAGCCAGGTGGTAAAAGACAAATACTATATGATCTCACCTATAAGTGGAAACTAATCAACAAAACAAGCAAGCAAAAATATAACCAGAGACATTGAAATAAAGAGCAAATTGACAGTAATCAGAGGGGAGGGTGGAAGGGGATAATAGGGGAAAGAAGGGGGAAGGATCATCAAAGTACATGTGTAAAGGACCCATGGACTAGTCCAAAGGGGGGTAGGATTGAGAGTGGGAGGTAGGGGTGGGTGGGGCAGGAGAGAGTGGAGGACAGAAAATGGAGACAACTGTACTTGAACAGCGATAAAAAAAATAGGATCGCTATAAACAATCTTTTAAATTCAAACTTAAAATTGAAAATGGTTTCTTTTTCTGTCTCTTACAAAATTAAAAACTGTACTTTTTATATTAAATGTTATTTATTCAACATGAATACTTTTTATAGTAAATGTTTTTATTCAACATGAAAAAAACCACTAAGAATTACTGAGTGTTCAGATTATAGTTTCCAAAGGGGAAAAAAATAAGGTAATCATAAAGCAAATTAATAGTTAATTATTGTTTTAAGAAAAATTCTCCAAAGATTTAAATACACTCAGATGCTTTAGGATAGCTTTTTCATGCATACATCCCATAATCTAATATCGGAATACTTATTTAACCATTTAAAAATTTGCAAAATATATAGCAATGGGAATTATATAGATAAATTTTTTCAGTGTGAATATTGTCAAAGGCATAGATTTCAAACATGGGAAGAGAAGTCCTCTCTTCCCATACGCAGCTCCTGTCTGAACACACAAGTGCCATGTTGTGGGCAGCATTGGCTCCGGTCACTACTTCAGTGTCATTATTTTTATCATGATGTTTCAGCCTAAGTCATCTTCTCTTGTATATCTTGGGATGAAACACCAAGAAGAAATAAGTAGGAACTAGTAGTGGACAGAAAATAGAGCTGTTTGGAAAATCTGGGCATGAGGCATTTAGAAGTAATCAGGAAAAGAATGGAGCAGAGGTAAGAGACACTACAGAGAGAAGAGTGACTATCAAGGATCTTGGGAATCCTACAAGAGATAAAACCCGAGTGTTGAGTGTGTTCCTGCTGCAACCCAAGCAGCCCAGCTGCCCATTTCCCAACTTCTCCACCAGTCAAGCCAACCTTCCTATTTACTGGACTGGGGCCATATTGGATTTCTCTTGGTTTTACAAGACATGGCAGCTCTGTTTCCCCTCAGTGTCTTTGCACATGGCATTCTCTGTGCTTCAAGTGTTCTTGCCCCACAGTTATCTCATTTCCTTCCATTTGTCAAGTCTCAAATTAAAAGCCACTTCATCTGAGAGGCCCTCCCCAGTCTCCAATCTGGACTAGATCCCCTACTCAGATCCTCTCATGGTCCCTGCAAATTTTTACCCTTGTCACAGCTTTTATTGAGATATGCATCCTTCACCTACAACCTCACAATTATGCAGGCAACTTCTACCTCTTCACCACACTCTCAGATTTATGAGGTGGTGGGAGTTTGTTTTGCTAATGACTCAGGCTCTGTAGAAGCACAGTACTTGACACACATTATGGGGAGTCACGGCCTTTAAATGAAAGAAGATGAACACTCAAGTGAGGAGCTAACAAACTAGTAAAGCAACAAAGGACATTATTCTGGAAAGAGTGAGTAGGCAAAGATTATTTTAGGTGATAATTATAATGATAATCTTCATTGTGTGTTTATTCTTTTATACTTCTCAACAAATTTGACCTCCTTTTTTCCGTGAGGGCCCCCTGGAAGCGGAGAAGCAGAGTGGATGCATGCATGAGAGTCAACTGGCTGCACATGGACCCAGGTTTAGAGATGCTTGTTATATTTGTGGCAGGAAGTTATTTTTAGCAACAAAACCTTGCATTTTTGTCACATCCCAGGCTTTCCAACTTGCTTCTCTATGTCCTTTCCCGGCATGCTCATACCAGAGACAGGTCCTGTTTGGGTTGCAGCTGGAATTTCAATGTTTTAACAATAAGTTTTGCAGACTTTTCGAAGGCTAAAAATCCATTAGAAGATGGAGAAGACTGGGGTGGTGGGGAGGGGTTGGGGGGGAGCAGAAAACTGTACTTGGACAATAATAAAAAATGTTAACATAAAAAAAATTCATTAGGCCCCAAACTCTTGCCTGCCTGTTAGTTGGATCACTCAAATTTAGTTATTTCTGTTCCATGGATACTTAAAAATTTAAACTTTGAAATGATGACAACAAACACTTTAATAAAAAGAAGTAAAAATAAACATGTGCATGGCTTATTACACTAACAAAACACAGGTTTGATTCTGTTGTGATTCCCACTCTCATCTCACTAATGGACTGGTGAATCTTAGCCTTGGTCATGGTCTTATATGGCATCTACCTACACAAAGATTTTACAATACCTACACCTAATTTTCTTTTTTTATTCAACTCTAATACTGTCTAAAAGGTCTTTGCAGACTACCCCTGCATTTAAGTCCACTTCACAATATTTCAGACTGTCTACTTTGCTGCTGCTCTTGCTGTTACTATTCTTTTCACTTTCATCCATTTCTGTCTTTTTGCTCTTGCACATCCATGCATTGTACGGCATCATTGCAGAGAAGAGTAGTCTGTCCATTCTGGAAAACCACCACACTAATTTTTATCTGATGGGCTGTGTATACTTGGTGCCCGGCATTATTCTGTGTTGGGCTCAGTTTTCTAGCACTGCAGTAACTGCAAAGCTATACCAACCTGTGCTTCCTTCAAAGTGCTCATTACAGCCTTAAGAAGCAAAGGATTCTCTGCAGGCTTATTGGCCAACATGGCTGACCGGCCAGGAGGCAGAGTGCTACTGTCTGTCCTGGCTTCACATTGTCATGGTTTATAGATAGGCTTAGGTTTCAGTGATCACTCTGGTTTGGAAGACTCTTGGTTTGGTTTACAGTAGGAGGGAACAATTCATGGGAAAGGCACATTAGGAAGGCTACTATATTCTCAATTTCAAAAAAATGACTCTTTTTTCATATGTATATGGTTTACATACCTTCTGTGAATATGAAAAAACTCTGGATTGTGTTCAAATTGCTGCTTTCAGAGAAGAAAAAGTCTTTAAAATTATTTTTCCATTTTTATACTTTTCTGAAATGATCATTAATTTTCAACTAGATTAACATTTTTTTTTGTATTTATTCCCATCCTATGTATTACCCAGGGCAAGTACTGTTCTTTTCTTTTTTGGGTAAGGAGAAGGATATCGAACTCAGGATATCTACAATCCTCATGGTCACTCAGCTAGTCAGTAGAACTGAGAAAATGCAACTCCCTCTTTCTGATTCCGAGCTCAGTGTCTTTTTGACAACATTATATTCTGTAATCACTGTTGGTAAAAAATAATATTATTTCATTATCACTGCTCTTCTATGTATTTCTTCACATACCCATGTATTTCTTAAGCTTTGGGGATATGGTTGGGTACATGTGGGTGGGAAATAATTGTCAAGGGCAAATACTGAAGTATCAATAAAAAATAAGAGAAGCAAATGGAAGGATAATGGTCCAAAAACTTTAGCCGGGACTTAGAATTAGAGAAGTGGTTTTAAAGCTTCAAAAAGAAAAAGAATAAGATTACTATTTGCTCTCAAGTACATACAGCATACACACTTATTCCAATGGCATAAGCATTGCACAAGCAAAAACTTCTTGCCATCTCAAGAACTGATAAAGCTTAAATGTACTAATGAGCAAAAAAATAGTACCCAGCATTCCTGGATTCCAATCCTTACTCTGTGACTAGATACATCTTCCCCTTGTAAGGTTTTCTATTTATAAGAAAAGAAAGGAAAGGTATTTTTTTCCTCTTCAGGAAATGTAGACATTAACAAAATGTTTTGAGCATGGGTAGTATGACTTAAACATCACCATTGTATCAATGATTTACAACTAACCCCAACAGCCATGAAATCATAAAATTATTCAACATGTCATGTGTTCATCTCAAGAGACCTTAGCATGCACAAAGCCTATGCTTTTAAAGAGGTTTTCTGTTGCAGTGAGTTGTACCAATTTTCTACTTTTCTCTTTCAAGGCAATTTCTTAGTATGAGAAAAAGAATGGTAGTGGGGAAAGGTTTTATTCATTGTCATTATTGTTGTTTAAATATAGCTATCATTGAAAAGCTGTGAGAGGTATATATAGATTGGGGGAGTAAAATAAATTAAAAAGTTACATAAGGCTGTTTGAAACTTCAGTCATCTTCATTAAAATGCTTCTCAGGAGCACTCCAGAGGATGACTGATCAAGTATTAGCAAAGATCAAAGATAGCCATCATCTTTCCTCTCAGGGAACAATTGAAAAATAATCCTTGCAGCATGTCAAAAAAATCAGTGAACAGAAATTTAAGGATACAAATGACACCATCAGTATTTCTGATTCTTCAGATTTGGGATGAGGTTCAGGCCAGCAGGCTGCTCTAATACAGGTGGTCAGAGCCACACACTGGAAGAAACCATCCTGGACATGTAGTTTTTTTATGACTTTTGCTTTAGAATTTCTATTGTTCTGATTTCTGTGTTGGCCATGGGTTAGGTGGTGCTATTGTCAATTTGGTGTATGAGTCTAAACAAAATAAGAACCACTTGGGCCTTATTAATGCTGATTTCATGTTGGTCGAGAGAGAGCCAAGAGGAGGTGTCAGTTCAGGTTTGTGTCTGTTCCATGACTGGATAAATATATGTTGCTTTCTATTTACAGAAAATGGCACTTGTCCTGCTCTTGTGGTGCTAAAATGGATAAGGATGAATAGTGCAGACAGTTCTGTCAACTGTACTTTAGGCTGTCTAAATGGTTTCTACAAATTCCCACCTACAATGGACAAGGTCAAAAGCATTGAGGAGGTGTCACCTCTCTGAGACAGAAATACACCTGGCTTCAAGCCCCATGCAACTATCCCTGATGCTAAAATTAGTTCTATGGATGCCTGAGTATTTTATCTTTCCATCTCACATTTGCTTTTATTAAGCACAGAGGACAGTTAATAAAGGAAGAAAAATTAGTCTAACCAGATTAATTGAGCTCTAGTAGAAGGGAGGGTGAACATTGCTATTCTGTCTACTTCTGCAAGAACAATGAGACTTTTATCATTGCCCATAGTGCTGAGTGCCTGTATTTGTATTTCATTCTTTCTTAGGTATCAGGTGCACTATAACGCCAGGGGAGTGTGTCTCTGCTTCATTTCCTTTGAGAGAAAAGAGAGCTATATACCCAAACAAAATAAAACACACACACACACACACGCACACACACACACACACAATTGATCACATGAATAGAACCAAGATAACTAATGTTCATGAAATGATATTAGTGGACCTTGCATGGCAGCTTTCTCTGTATTTTCCATAACCTTAGTTTCCATACTTCAGTAGCCATAAGAAACATCTAAGACCTTTAATAAAAATTCCAAATTTTAAAAAAGATTCTAATGGCAATGAAAAGAGACTTGACTTTGGGTGGTGAACACACAATACAATATACAGATAGTATACTATAAAATTGTACACCAGAAACCTATATAATTTTATTAACCAATGTCATCCCAATAAATGTATTAAAATATTTTACAATATTCTAGAAGCTCATCCCCAGATATTCTGCTGTAGCAAACAGTATCAAAAATAATATATATTAAAAATCTATTTTTAACAAGCCCATGGATAATACTAATGAAATTAGACCACGGAACGCACTTTGAGAAGCACTGCTCTAGATGACATTGATTATAGTGCTGATGTATATGTTGAAAGTTCTATTTTTATTTTATGAAAGGCAATTAAATAGTTTTTCCCTGTTTTCACCTCACCATCTAAATAGAAATAATTTTTAATCTTCTCAGTGAAAACTACAATTAGATTTCAAAGGACTTCCAGTTCTACCTCATCCACTTTCTTCCAGATTCTATGCCATTGAGTCTGGCCTAATTTTTTTCAAGATCATCTCCTGGAGTTAAAAGATTTAGGAATGATCAACATATAATTGCACCTGAAGCTACAATTTTACATTATCACTCTCTATTTCACCTCCTTTAGTTAATTTAACTTTGCATACAAACAGTAAGTTCATGGCTCTGTGGCAGATTCATTGACGGTCATTTAGAGACATAAAAAGTAGTCACATGTGTAGGTTTGGAAGATACCTGTGTCTCTTATAACACTTAACACTAAACTTTGTGGTGCAGCAGCAACAGCAGTGCAAATATGTGGAAATTCAGAGAGAGAAGAATATTTTCACCTCAGGAGATGTTGCAAAGCATATAACAGACATGGCATCAGAGCTAAGAACAAGTAAGCAAAATCAAAGGGCAAATGTACACATTTATTGAATGTGTACAATGCACCATGTATTCTATGTACGCAGTAGAGAAAGAAAAAGATGGCAACCCCATTCCTCTGGGAAGAAAAAATAGATTTTTATTTAGCAATACTGTGTAACTGATAGACAATTTAGATGCAATGAAAACAGTTCATTTGTGTAGGGTCAACATAAACTGAAAGTGAGCTGTCAGGAGAAACTATAAAAGATTTTGAAATGGGAAAAAAAAAAGCCCTGGCTGGGTAGCTCAGTTGGTTAGAGCATTGTCCTATTAAGTCAAGGTTGTGGGTTCAAACCCAGTTTAGGACACATACAAGAACCAACCAATGAATGTATAACTAAATGGAACAAAAAATGGATGTCTCTCTCTCTCTTTCCCTCTCTCTCTCTCTCTCATTTTCTCCCTCTCTCTAAAATCAATAAATAAAAATTAAATTTAAAAAAAGAAAAGGAAAAAATCAAGGAATCCTAGCTAACTCCCCCTTCCAGGTTATCCCCTCCTTTTATTGCCTCTGAGTTTTTTTAACACTCGGTGCATTACAGAATATTGGTAGTAATGCAAATGATTCACATCCATCCATGTGTGAATTGTGTCCAGAGGAGTTATAGTATCTTATTGTCCTGTAAATATTGACCAGTTTAGCCACAAAACATGTATGTTATCCTTTGAATTTTATTTTGAACCATTTGTAACACTTATTAGTCCTTTCCTTAAATAATGGGTTAAATAAAATATCTGTCACATGTTAATATTTATTTATTTATAGTCATGAGTTTATTTTTAGCAAATCTTTAACAAAACCAAAGAAAGAAAACTGATCTGAATAAGAAACTATGTTTTTTTAACATCTCCAGGTACATGATAATAATAATAATAATAATAATAATAATAATAATAATAATAAAGGAGAACAGGGTGGTAGGTTAGGGTCAGTAAATCATGACCAAAGGGTAAAGCTTATGTGGAGGAGGGACCAGTAAACTGACCCACTGGCAGGGGTAACCTATGAACTTTTAGAATGGGAGAGCTAACCTTTTTTGTTGGCTATGCTTCCCCACCACACTACACACTCATTACTCCCAATCCTTAACACATGCTCCCACTCTCACAGCATGTGTACTGGTCAGTGCACTATCATAAGGAATGGAGCAAGCAGCTGGAGAGGTTGGCAACGCAGAGGTTGAAGTCAGAAGAGCCAGACAAGTGAATGTTCTGAATCCTGCCAGATATCTGGAGGGATGCAAGACTATCCAATGAATGGGCGACCCAACTAATATTTATTAATTTTTTAATTAATAAAATTTATTTTTTAGAGAAATCTTTGACTCACAGAAAAATTGAGCAGTGGGTACACTGAGTTCCCCTATACCCCTTGACCCACCATGGACATCTTGCAGCAGAGAAGCACAGTTGTTACAATCAGTGACCTAAATTGACACATCGCTATCACCCAAAGCTATAGGGTACATTAGGGTTCATTCTTGATGTTGACATTCTATAGGTTTTGAAAATGTAGAACAACGTGTATCCACCATTGTAGTATTTGATGTTAAATTTTAAAGGATGAGTTAATACCAACTGAATGATTTAGCCATATCCCAGTGCCTGACATCCAGGTACTACATCCCACATCTTTCAAGCAACCAGACAAGGTAAGTCTTATTACCTCTATTTTGTTCAAGAAGAAACAGAGATTTGGGGAGGTAAATTGACCTCTTCAAGGTCGAACATCTAGTAGGTGATGGAGCTGTATAAATTGATCTACCTCCAACATTCCCACTCTCACCATTGTTTCATGCCACCTTCTGAAGCATTTGTGCTTATGGAAACAGTACCAGCTGAAATATTTTGTTTGCCTTTTTTAAGGTACTAAGCAAGTGATGCTCTACCCCAAACAGTAGCAACACCAAGAGGACCAGAGAGAAAACATACCACAAACAACTTAAACTTCAGTCAGCAGAGTCAAGCCTCAGTGACACTGAGGGCAAGCACACTTGAAACATTTGAAGCAATATTTGGAGCCTCTCCACAAAAAGAAATGGGTTTATAATTGCAATGTTCAGGTGCTGAGCTCCTTAAATGCAAAGGATCAAGTCCTCACACCTTTTGAGATGAATGATAATTTCCCAGTAAAGAGAGACACATTAGACCTGTCATAGGCAGATTTTGTAATAATCAGGGTTACATCTGCAAGAAAATCAAGGTTCCACATTGTCAGTTTCAGCTTTTCTAGTTAAATTAATTTCTTCCTGATAATATGTCCTTCTGGGAGGAAGTGAAGGAAGGGTTGGGGAAAGGATATATTCAGGTAAGAAAATACACTACTAAATTTATCTGGCTTTGTTTGTTATGAGTTAAGGGGAAAAAAAACACTCAGACAAAAACGCATGGGCACATATCTGAGAATCCAAGCTCCTCGATGTATTTCTGGTACAAACTGTTGCAACAATGTGGTCCTGTAACATCACCCTCTTCTCTTCCTAAAGCAGGTTACTTGGCCCCTTCTGCCCCTTCTTCCTTTTCTGCCCAGAGTATCTGCTCCAATGGCCGCTGCCACATCCTCAAAGAAATCTTCCCTACTTATCCTAGCTTAACCTTGACCCTCACTTTGTTCCCTCAGCCACTTCCAGCCAGTTGTCCTCTGACTCCATCTTTACCCTTCTTTATTTCTCCTCAAAGTATTTTTGCTAACTAATATTCATCACATCTTCGTGCCTGTTTGCTATCTATCCCCTGCCCACCCAGCCACAAAGATGGCCATGGACACAAGGACATTTTCCCGATTGTCCGTTGATGTTTTCCTGGCATCTATAATAGTTTCTGGGACACAAATTACACTCCGTAAATATTTGCTGAACCAATACGTGAATAAAATGTATAAGGCAGTGGCTACAGGGGGAAGGAGCCGCACGTAGAGCTTTCTCCGGTTCTTTCCTGTTTCCCTAAGTCAGTGATCTCCCTGGACTAAGAAGCTCTTCTCAGGCCTGCCATCACCGTGCCGGGCCCTGGAAGGACCATGCAGTTGAGTTTGTACTGTCCAGTTATGCTGAATGAGGCTTGGCAAGACTATTTCTTTAACCTTTGACAAATCCACAAGTTGCTTGTATATCTAATCGTATAATTTTACTTAGAAACCTGGCTAACAAAGAAAACAGAATTGTACCCCAAAAGGTAGGAGAAAGGGATGGATTTACAAACAAGGGAAAATGCTTTCAGTTACAAATTTTATAAAATATAATTCATAATTAAAAAATTGAATTAAGAGCATTCAGAATCGGTCTGCCCACGGTCTGTCTTATCTCAAGTATGTTTGTGTTTCCAGCCCTTCGGAAATGAGAGAACTTTCTCTCCCTCCCCAAACCTGTGTCTAGCCTTCAGTCTGCATGCGGGTCCGGACCAGCCCTGTGCCTGCCCCGGGCGATGTCATTTGGTGCACTTTTGAGGGTTAGCATTATGGCCTTCACAGACTGGGGGGGGGCCTCTCTGCAGATATTGGAGACGTCACCTTGGCTCCTTTCATAGGCCTCTCTCGGCCAAGTCGCCCATTATATGATCTTTCCTGATCCATTTCTTTCAGTCTTGTGTCAAAGGCATGCAAACAGGTAAAGGAGTCAGTATTACAGAGCAGAAAGTTTGTGGACTTTACAATTATAGTCTAGAAATTAAGTCATAACTTTGGAACTGTCTAGATATATAGCTTTGAGGAAGTAAATTTCGTAAGCTTTAAAAAAGTAATCTCCAGTATTGAAGTATTGACAATTATATTCCAAGATTATGAAAATGCAATGATATACCAAACATAACAAATCATACATAGTAGTAACCGAATAAAAACATTTTTAAATCTCCTTTCCCAGCTGGTTGAAGTTGTCTGTGCTTATTTATGAAATCCCATCCACCACCCCCTACACTGTTTTTAAGTAAGTATCTTGGCTTCCTTTTTCCATAGTGTTCTTTCTACTGCAGGTATGAGCTTTCCTAAAGCCGTGGATGCAAACGGAGTTTCCCTGCCCCAGCTCAGCACTCTGCTCACAGCCAATCCCGCTTTACTACGGGAGCGTGCACAAACACGGGGTCATGCATGAATATCACTGCCTCTCAACTGCTTTCCTAATCCCTAAAATTTCCTGTGGCAAATGAGTGGTCAAGACACATAAATCACAGATATGTGTTCCTAAACTTCAGACACTAAAATCTGAAGGCATACCGCAACACCTTGTAAGAAGTATTGATTTCACTATAAAATAACATGTCAATTTAAACTCTATGGAAAAAGATTTTAAATAATTATAATAATTATATTCATAGCATTATAGCATACTAGCTAATACATTACTCCCGGTGTCTCTAAAATAATGTGATAATATGCCATACATGTGACATAAAACATAACTGACTTTCAAAATGAGAGCTGCAAAAATCTCCTTTTAATATTGGAGAGAGAAGACATATCGTTCAATTGTGATACATGCGGTTTCTACCTTTTATTGACTAAAATTAGAGCCACCATGGGACTCTCACATTCCCATTCTGCTTGATGTCACATTTTTTCTAAGGTACCTTGGGAGTTAACAGTCTCTATTTCATGAGACATCCATAGGAAGTTGCAGGATACTTACAAAATTTGAATTATTGATTTTCTCCCCCTTGGACTGAAGGCTTATAGTGGTCTCAGACTAAGTCTTTTCCTAATTAAATGTTGGTGGAAATTAATTGTTTTAACTTAGATGCTATATAATCATAGGAAAGTGAATATTCCCGTTTTGTCCTAATGTTTCCTATAGATGAAATGGAGATAATCTTCCAAATCACCTAATAAACTTAAATATTCCCATCCATATCACAAGCCTTAATCTCTCCCATGAGCTCCAAGACAAGTTTTTCATGTGCTTCTAAATTCTGTGTTAGTAAACCTCAAGTTTTCATTATTCCTTTCCTGTAACAGGCTTCTCTGCTGAGCTCCTCTGGCTTTGTGGGTAATGCCATTATATCCTAATCACATCTGCAAATTTTGGAATGATCTTAATCATCTTTCTCTTCCCCATTTTCTGCATATAGGTACTCAACAGACCCTGATAATTCTGTTCTCTGCAACACTTATGGTCTTGACTGTATGTATTTTGTTTGTTTGTTTTTGTTTCAGCCTAGACTAATTCAATAGCTTCCCAATTAGCCTCCCAAATTCTAAACATTTGCCTCTCTGTGCATCACATTCCCATCCTGTATCAGCCAAACATATAAATCGGGTTACTTCATTTACCTCCTAAAAACTGTATGGCTTCCTCATTGCCTCCCAAATGAAACCTCAAATTCTTATGGATTTTTAAATATCTACTTGCAAATTATCATTCTAGTCATGCCTCTCTGCATAATGCTGGCTGTCTGATGTCCTAATCAATTTCAAAGTGCACCCTGAACTGTGTGTCTTGATGTTTTGGCTCCTGCTGCTCCCTCAATTCTCAAGTCTTTATTGAAATCCTTCTCATCTTTCAAGATCCAATTCAGTTGCCATTATTCCTTTGGATTATCTAACCCCATGTCAGAAACAAATGCTCCTTCATTTGGATGCCTATAGTTTATTTGTACATTTACTTAGCACTTATTGCATTTTCCTCCCCTGCTATCTTAAGAGGCAACATAAGGGATTTTGAGAGCATGTTAACGACATTAGGAAGACCTGGTTTACAATGACAACTTTACACCTTACTGGCTGGGTGACCATGGGCAACATACTTAGTTTAAATTATCTCACCTCTTTTTATCATCTCAAAAATGTTGATAATAATAGCTACTTCATGTAATTATTGTGAGGACTAGAGAAATCCATATACTTATAAGTATCTGCTAACATTTAAATAATAAGTGCCAGAGAGAAATATTTTCTCTAGATGGCTTTCACTAAATAAACTCCTGTGATATATTCTCTCACTTAGAAAATCTGAGATAACAACAATACAATTGTCCGAATTTTGTAGATGAATTGTATAAGTCCCACAAATTGTTCTATCTTTCATATGCCCAGGAGGACACAGGAAGTACCCTCAGAATACAGAGGAGGATGTGCAGTGTATCTTCTGGCTGACACTGTTGTAATGATCACACTAGCTGTTGATCTGTCTGTTCGCTCACCCCCACTCCAGCCCTCTAGGTGGTAAGCTCCTTGAGGTTATGAATCTTCTCATACTCATTCCTGGATAACCTTAGTGCCTCAGTGGAGTGTATCGGTGTTAATAAAGTTGAATTGAGTTGAGTTAAACTTAACCACATTGATACTAATCAAATCCATTCTAACTAAATGTGAGCCTCAAAAAGAGGGAGAAATACGCTATTCAATATTCATTTTCTCGCTGCTCGGTTCTACCTCCTTGACCTGCTGTTCTTTGTTTATATTAGCATGAGAAGCAACTCACAACCTCTCTTTTCTTCCATTAGCTTCCATCTGTTGCTTCTGCTGTATTACATCCTTCCTGGGAAGAGTTGCTTTCCCTAATTATTTCACTTTGGTTTAATCTTCCCTTTCATGATGGACATGTTATTTGTACAGTCTGTAGAGTGTTTCATTAGCAGAGATGTGTACACTAGGAAGAGGGCGTGTTTATTATTTATATTTGTCATTATTCCAGAGCTGCAATCACTTTTCTCATTTTGACTCTTCTGAGCCTCCGCAATTTGTCTTCCTTTCGCTCATCTTCCTTCAAAAGCAGCCTGACTCCAGTGATAATTGCTTGGATCCGTAACAGATTACTTGGGCCTTCCGATGTCTTTCTGTGTGACTTCACGAGATAGGGAAAAGATGCACTGAGGCCTCTCAGCCAGTGGACCCTGAATTGTTTTCCTCTGCTCCCATCACCAGACAACACCAGGCATTTCCCAAAATGAGTCCACAGCATGTTTGCTGACCTATTACCCATCTTCTGAAAGCAATCATTGAACTCGTCCATCTGCTCTGGCAGCACGCATTCCTCCCTTTCCCCAGTGAAATCAAGATTGAAGCCAAGGGTAATTGTAATTTTGCTATCAATAACAGCTCCTTCATAACACATTAGAGTCAAAGTATTATTTCCATCAACTTGAAAGTTGGTGGTTAATAGCAGCATCTTTGCCTAATCCCTCCTCTTGAAACAGTGTCTAAGAACTACTTGCAAAGTCTAATAAGCGCCCACAATGCTGATCTCAGCTCCCACAAATTCAGATTCAGTGGGTCTGAAATGGAGCCAGGAATATTTATTTTTAATAAATTCCCCAGATGATCCTAAGGCAGGTAGTCTAAATTCAATATGTTGAGTATATTTAGAAGTGTGATACATTAACACCAGATGTCTAAACAACCATAAAATTTAGAGAGGGTAAAAAGAAGTTCATTCAAAGGGTCATTGTGGGATAAGAAAGTCAGTAAAATTGTAAAATTGTGAAGACTAGAATCAGAATAAATTCAAGATTTGTGAATGTCTGAGACAAACCTTTGGGTCTGCATTTTGATGCTTCTGCCACAAACACTAATAAACAATAGTTCCAATATGAGTATCAGTTGCTGAGTAACCAGTTAACCAAAATTTTGTGGATTAAAATAACAGTTATTATTTCATAGATTCTATGGATCTGGAATTCAAGAAAGATAAGAATGACAAACCATTCTCATTTGCCTGGGACTCAGGGTATTCCTGGGACATGGAACTTTTAGTGCTTAAACCAAGAAAGTTCTAGAAAACCAGACAATTTGATTACCTTGTACTTAGCTGGGTGTTTCTGGCATAAGGTATCTCAGGTGGTTGGATATCAGTATAGTCTACTGTCACCTGATGGCTTGACTGTGGCTGAAGGATCCGCTTCCAAGATGGCAGACTTACTATGGCTATTGGCCAGATGCCTTCATTTCTTGCTGGCCATCAGCAGGGGACTTCAGTTCCTTCTTACATGGTTCTCTCCATGAGTGGACACCAGTGTATCCACACGATATGGGAGCTAACTTCACCCAGACTGAACAGTACAAGAGAGGAATCCAGGAGAAAGATACAGTGCTTTTTCTAACCCAGTCTCCAAAGTCACACATCACTATTTCTGCTTTCTTTTATTTATTAGAAAATAGTAACTCATTTCAGCCCACAAGATAGTACAATTAGGCTCCCCCTCTTGAAAGAAGAAATGTCAAAGAATTTGTGGATATATTTTAAAGTACCACAGCTTCCAATGTTTTCTTTAAATTCAATACCTTCCTAGAAGATGATTTAGTAACTATTCATGTCCTCTTTAACTAAAGAAAGAATTTCCAAATAATGGAAAGAATTTCCAACTAATTTCTAATTTCTAAATTAATGGAAAGAATTTCAAGTTAGAATAAAATAATCTCTTCCTGACATTTCTTTTGGTAGCTGCACTATAGCTGACCTCTCTGACCTTTAGGAATTATGTTCTTGTTGCTTTAATAAAAAAGAATAAACATTAATGCTATTTTACTCAAAGACAGTTCATATTTCTAAGGTAAATGCCAGTAGGTTTCTTTCATAGCCGTAGGTAAGGTGGAAATGTGGCAAGTTCATAATTAATCAGATCAATATATTCAGTCAAAAATTTCAGAAAATTGCTGCCAAATCTTTTTTTCATTTTATTTTTCTATTGAATTACTAGCTAAGCAGAGCCTGGAAGCCAGACTTTAACAAATTTTCTATGAGACCATAGACAAGTGCTTTTCCTGACTATTTTATATACATCTAAAATGAAGAAATTTGTCTAAAAGTTCTTTAAGATATTTTCTTAAGATTGTTTGAATCACTAGGAAATTTGCTAAATCTTAAGAGAGAATGGACCAGGCATATTTCCTTGAATCCTGTTGAATCTGGAAGAGTGGAGCATATATTGGTGGACTGGTCCGTCCCACTCATGAGCTGGCAGGATACTCCAGTCACTCCTTAAAGGTAATTCAGTAACTGAGAGAGAGTATAATACAAAGTCTGATGACCTGGATGAGTAACATGTTGGCAAAACATGTGGCTTTACAAACATATCACTTAAAAAAAAAAAAAGCAGACCACCTTTGAAAACAAAAGGTTCCTGAGGAGTGTGATGCTTTCACATACGCTGGAAACATCCTGGCTCTCCAAATTCTGGAGGCGGCAGAAAAGCATGCAACGTGCAGTGCCCTGTGTTCGTTCCCCATTCTCCATGCCACATGTTACAAACTGATATGTCACTGTCACACTTATCAACTCAAATCCTTGATCAAATTTCCCCTACATCATTCAGGAGAGTCATAATCTTTACTTACCAGTAAGCACTCACAGCCATAAAGATTAATTAAATTTCTTCCTCCCTATTTATTTGTCTTCTGCTTTATGTTTATAAAATTAACTTAGGCCACTGCCGCCGAGACCAAGATGGCCGGGAGTCTTGCCGCCTTCCTCAAGAATGCCTGGGCCAAGGAGCTGGTGCTGGTTGCGTTCTTCACCACCTGGGGCCTCGCTATAATTCTGCCCCTTTCAGCCCCTACACCAAGTATGCCACCATGATCAACAAGGTCACACCCTACAACTACCCAGTGCCCCTCCAAGATGATGGGAACACTCCCGACGTGCCCAGCCACCCCAGGGCCCAAGCCTGGAGTGGCTGAAGAAATTGTGAACACTTCCACCGGCCAGAAGGACATCCCTCCCCTGTGGCCTCCAATAAAAATATGAAAAACGAAAAAAAATTAATTTACTATAGCCTAATACAGTTAGTTGGGTCTCTTTTTTCCTTTCAGATGTTTTCTCTAAAAATGCAATGACTTGTTTGCTTTAATATTTAACATATATTTTTAAAAACTCTGCATACATAGAGATATCAATAAATACTATCTCATACACAAACACCAAAAAGAGAGAAATATCATTCTCTCAAAACAGATAAAGAACAAACAACTTTGAGAGAACTGTTACCAAGCAGAGTAACATGACTCAACTGTCAATGACAGAAAATGGCATATTCTTTTACCTAGTACATGCACAAAAAAAAGATGTTCAGAGGATTCTAACATAAGAGCTGTCCAAGTTGTGAAATGTTCCTAGGTTCAAATCCCTCCCCACTGTGTGACATCCTTGGCAGCACCCAGTGCCTTCATCACAGACCAACTCAAGAAACTAGTATCCATTACCTTCAGCATATGGCACGCACACAGGTGCCATATGGCATAGGTACAATGCAATAACATTCAACTTTCACAAATTCAAATATGCAAGGTCATATACAAATAATGTTTTTAAAAATAAGCAGGTTTAGACCACATGGTTCTAAACACAAGCCAGAAACTTCATCTGGTACAAAATCCAACGAAACAGAAACTTCTTTCAACACCAAAGGGAAAAACTAGCTGTGCAGCATAACTGTATTCTTCATGGGAAATTTAAAAGATTCCCCTAGAATAATTTACGCCTACAGGCAAGTTTTGTCATAAATCATGATTTGGGGCCTTACTACAAAGGACAAGAATAGGTGAAGAGTAACCTGGCCTCTTAAACAGCATAAGGGAACCCAAGTACCACAGAGAGGTCATTGTGCCCATCGTCCCAGCTGAAAGACCTGGTCTGCACTGATCAGCACGGTCGGCCACGGCGGACACAGAAGGCTGCGTCTGCTGACACTGAAGCTGATGCAACATTATAGTCAGCTGGCTTCCTGTTTATCGGCCAGAGTATGGGAAAGGAACATATTGAACTACACAGGGGGGTTCCAAAAACACTGCAAAGATCAAGGAGTGATGTTTTCAAAGAGTTTCCAATGAGATATCTTGCCGTTGCTTCTCTTGTCTGCACCCCTACCTCCATCCTATTCCCTTCTGCTTGCTTGAAAAGACAATCATTGCCTTAAGTGATTAAGTGCTTCCTTTCTTCTGACTCATAGTTCATAAGACTAGAGCAAGAATTTCAATTAGCTTTTCTTCCTCTGTGAAGGGGAAAACGGAAAAGAAAAAAGAAAAAGAAAAGAAAAATCAGGCCTTGGAGAACAGAGTTGTCAGGAAGCATTTTCAATGCCTGTGTGCTGCCTTCTTTCTCACTGGGGCAAAGCTACGATAAGACGGTAAATGGGCCCAAGATTCAAATGTTCCTTAAATGAGCAGTTGCTATACTAATTCCCTGCTTGACATCTTCTGCCAAACCACATAAATGTGCTACACGGAAAGACTATTTGCAGTTACTCAGAGGGCTCCAGAAACACTTAGAATTAGAACGCAGCCTAGTCTCTGGTTAGAAACTTTAGTTCCAAGTTTCAAGTGGGTGGCTACTTACTAGATGTGAAACTTTGGGTAGATTGCAAAATTTTCTAAAACCTTGTTTCCTCACCTATAAAATGGAAAAATATTAATACCTGTATCACAAGCTGGCTATGAGGATTAAATGAAGTCATATGTATGAAACTGCTTTATTAACTATAAAGCACTATGATGAAAAACAGCAGTGCCCAGTGACAAAGACTAGGGACTCCAGAGCTGGGCTGCCCAGTGAGACCTGTGCCTCCACTACTGCCTAGCTGCGTGATTTAGGGATTCTCGACCTCTTGAAGCCTCTGCTTCCCTTCTGGAAAATGCAGATGCCATGATGCTGTCATGATCCACCAAGCATTTAGACTAGGGCCTGGCAGACTGCAAGCGAAACTTAACTGTCAGCTACTATTACTCTGTAACTGCTATTAACATTTTTGTTGAGTGATAATAATAAAAGCAGTGCGAATAAAGGGAGAAGAGATACACAATAGAAAGAAAATGATGGCACTACCTGAAATAAAGTCTGTCTTAAGAAAGGAAATAAAATAGTGTGTGTTAACCATCCTATATACTCAAAATTCAAAATCAGGCCCAATTATGTATAAGAACTGCTTTTTAAGAAGGAAGGAAGGAATGTTTCCCCAGTTAGAGCACAGCCTAGTTCCTTCACACACCAAGGGTTCAGCATCTCATTCTCATGAGTACGTCTCAATACTGACTTTAAGAATTGTCTTTTGTCACCAGGGGAGGAAGGAACATATGACACTCAAGTTGGGTTGATGAATAATACCCAGCAAGAGATGGAAGGACTGATGCTTCATTCAAGAATTAGCACTGACAAAGAAACAAAACATTATTCAAAAGACAACATATATGCAAATGGTCCCATAGTATTTGTTCAGTACACTTCAAACCTACAAATAGGTCACAGTGTTTGTCTTAGAGAATGAAGAGTTCAACCTTCTCCCATAGTGAAAATAGTGCCAAGGGTATAATTTCCCCAGCAACTCCTCTTCTCTATCTTTTGTAATCTTCCAGTTAAAAGTAGCCGTAATCCCAAAGGAAGAGAACAGCTGGTGGGGGATCAGGACAATAGCAAAAGCAGTAGTAGTTGCAGTATTTTCATTTGTCTTGTTCCTACCATGTGCCTGCACCCTGATTAAGTGTTTTCTATGTGCATGATCTCATTTAATCCTCCTAAATATCCTATAGAAGAAGGATTACACAAGGAAACTAAGGCCTGCAGAAATAAGCAACTTGTGCAAGTTCATGCAGCTAGAAAATATTAAATTTGGCATCTAGGTCCAGTTCTACCTGACTCCAGAAAAAGTACCTTGCATCCCTACCCATACACACACGCGCGCACACACACACACATCCCTATCCATATGTGTGTGTGTGTGTGTGTGTGTGTGTGTGTACCATATACTTCTCTGTTATGTCAGTGTTAGGTGAGTGCTTATTTCTCACACAAAAGAGGCTAATGTAGGGACTGTTCTGGTCAGTGAATCAATAACATCTGCCTCATGCCCACTGTCCACACCCAAATCTTTTGAATAGTGAGTACACATGAGAATTGTTTTTGTTGTTGCTGGTGTTATTCTTAATGGATAACATGAAGATAGCAATCACAAATAGGAAAAACAAGCCCCTTTGCTGAAAGAGGTTAAAATCCAAGGATACCAAACAAATATTCAAGGAAGAGAAGTCATGTGCAAAGAAAAGCTAAGGCCCTGGTTGCTGCAGGCAGGAATGATCTGAAATCAATAGGCTGATCCCCAGCAGCGCCAGAGTAAGACACATGGGTCCCTTCCTAGTGGCCAAGGCGCAAAGTATGTGGAGAGGCTGCTGCTATTGTTTCCCCTGCAATCGACCAGAATGCAGGGAGATCGTGTCATTAATAATCATTAGCTCAAGGCTTACAGGTGCTACAGCAGATGTTGCCTGGCAGGAAAATTGGCAGCATCTGAGATCACGAACCAGGAGGTAATTTTCCTCTTGGGATGCTTCTCAGAAGATGGCCA
The DNA here is from genome assembly GCA_004027475.1 of Anoura caudifer. Lineage (NCBI taxonomy): Eukaryota > Metazoa > Chordata > Mammalia > Chiroptera > Phyllostomidae > Anoura > Anoura caudifer. The sequence goes on from PVKU01004995.1 coordinate 73,090, forward strand.
GCCTGGTTCAAACCGTGTTCCCTCTCTCAGCCTTCACATGCGGTGGGACCTTCACCTCACCTGACTCCCACAGAGTCAGATTCCCTACTGTGTGCTCCCAATACCGCATGACTTACCCCCATCAACACCTCTGCCCCACTGTATTCTGTTTGCTTGTTTGTTTGTTTGTTTGTTTGTTTACATGCATTCCTCTAACTGGATTGTTGGTTCTTTGAGGAAAGGAGGTATGTTTTATTTATCTTTGTATCTCTAGCACTCAGCACATGAGAGTTCCTCAGTTATTACTGAAAAAAATGAGTGAATAACTGGATGAACCAACAGATGGATCAATAGATGGATGGATGGACAGATGAATAAGTAGGTGGAAAGGGTAGACTAGAAGAATAATTTTTCAGTCAACTTTTACCCTCAGAACCAACATCCTCAAAAGTGACCTTGGGAGTCATCTACTTGCACAAGAATACCATTTTACCTTTGGAAAACATTTTGTTATTTTACAATGTGTCTGCCTATGTACAACTCAACACAAGCTTCAAAACAGTCTTTTATGATATATAGAGAAAAATGTGATTCACCCACTTCAAAAATGAGGAAAATAGCCCTGAAGGGTCAGTGACTTTTCTAATGTCAGACAGTAACTACATAGTATGGACAATAACATGCCCTTTGGAGAAACACCTCTTGACATGCTCTGGGGCCCTGGTAGAGATGGACTACTTAACCATGAAACGCCAAGTGAGATGAACACCCAACACTACCCATCAGTGGGTCTCTGACACACTAAGTAACAAAGTCAAGCTGGCCCACAGGCCAAAGAAATTAAGCACTAGCAAGAACAGAAAGCACAGACAAGCTATAGGTTAGCTTGTCATCCCTCACGGTTACCCCAACACATCTCTCTCAGCTCACATGATGGCCATGTGGGAAGTCCTGTAAGATGAGCTGAAGAAGGGAGAAAAATCCCAAGACTGGTTTATACAGGGTAAGTTTAGCAGGAAGGTGAAGGTCAATAAAGGAGGAGATGGATGAGCGCTGCATTGCAGTTTCACTAGAGGGCAGCCTTGAAAGACAGCGAAGAGGAAATATCCTCCCAGTGGGTGGTTTGGACAGTGCATTGATCATCTACCTCACATGGGAAAACAAAATCAGGACAGAGGTTAATGTACACGTGAACTCATGAGCAAAGGCAAATGTCTTAGATGTTGGTCAGGGCCTAAAAGTAAAAGACAAGTGAGACAAGCCCTGGCTGGGTGACTCAGTCAGTTGGAGCATCATCCTGTGTACCAAAAGATTGCAGGTTCAATCCCTGGTCAGGGCACATATTTAGACTGCAGGTCCAATCCTTTGTTGGAATGCATACAGTAGGCAACAATCTCTCTCTCTCTCTCTCTCTCTCTCTCTCTCCCTCTCTCTCTCTCTCTCTCTTCCCCCTTCCCAACCCTCCCTCTCTCTCTAAAACCAATAAACATCATCAGGTGAGGATTTTAAAAAAAGGGTAGTAAGACAAGACAAGACAAGGTGCTCCAGCATAGAAGCATATAGATGGAATATAGGCATAAGTGTAAACTGTAATAATATTTGCATTACTCTTTAACACCCAGCAGAAAGCAGGCACCACAGAAAAGACAGTAAATTACCAATTAGATAAATTGAATCAGTCAGTTGATACTAGCCAGCCTGTGTCAGCTGCCATCCCAAGTGCCAAAAGAAAAGAAAAACCACAGACACATGAACTAAGTGGCAGGAATAGAGCTCTGCATGGGACCAACAGCAGAGTCCCACTGTTGACCAAGCCTCTGTCACCTCTGAATGTCTAACCTGAAAGCAACGGATACTAAAGCTGGGGTTCCTTGAGGAGACCAACTGGCCATGCCGTGGCAAATTGGCTACAAGAGGCCTCCTTAAACTTGGCAGAGTCTACAATACATTCTCACTAAAACAGATACTTATTCTGATAAGGGTTTGCCTTTCCTGATGGCAGAGTCTCAGCCAGCACTGCCATCCAGGGTCAATGGAGTACCTGACTCATAGTCATGGAGTTGCACGCAATGCAGCATTGAACTAAAGGGCCCATTTGCCTATGAAGGGGGTGCTGGGGCATGCCCATGGCCATGGGATCCACTGGTTGTGTCGTATATTGAACCATCCACAAGCAGCTGGCTTGGCATAGTTCTGTAATGTTTGCCCCCTACACACACAATTGCCTCTCTCCCTGGTTACAAGCCTGGTATACAATGATAGCAAGGAAAGCTTTGAGTGAGATATGAGAGAAAACTTTAAAATGAGTCATCTTTTTAATAAATAAAAGTATTGGGGAAATTATAGACTCTGATCAAAATGAATTAAGAGATCAGTTCCCCGGAGCTAGAGTTTAGGGGTGGAAAATTTGGCATAGAATGGTAGCGAACAGTAAATGAAAATAGAATCGTTTCATGTTTGTACTTTTCTTAATTGAAAGTGCTTAACAAACTGGTTACATGTGTTGCTTTCTACCTATTATCAGCAAGGCCCACTCTGGGAGGGTACAGATGTCTCGCCCATACCGTACCATTTGGTGTTCACAGACTGACTTCTCCAAAGGCTTCCTTTTCTCTAATGGCTGCTAAATTATTCACATCCCCAAGTGCTTTCTGAGCATGGACTGCAATTATTAAGAGTCCTTTCTGCAACAACCATTCTCTCTCTCTCCATAAAAGAACCTTCTTCCCTATTGTCTTCCTCATTTGCAATTCATTCTCCTAATCATAGCAGCTTTGTCTGGACTAAAGAGTACCCTGAACACTTTCTATACAATTCTCTCTCGCTTCAATCATGGGAGAAAGAAACAGCAGCTGACTCACTTCAAGATTCACTCTTTAAAAAAAAAAAAAGCCATTGTTTCCTGATTGGAAAACACTTTAAATAAAGTGTCCTAAATGTATTTAACTGCTCTTTCATTTTAATTTAATACTGGGAGGTACAGGACAAAAAGAACTAATTGAGCTTTAACAATATGCCTTTGAAAGGTTGGAATTTTTTAAGTGGCTTTTTATTGCTGAAGGGTTAGAAAATCTCACTAAATGAAGATTCATTGGTTTGTTATTGTTTTTTGCCTTCTACAGAATATCACCACATGTGTATATGTATATGTATGGATATATGTATATAATATATACCTCCCAAATGAACAGATTTTGCATTGTACCTTATAGACATAGACATGTATTTGTACTGTACATACACACACCTCACAGGAAAAATTATACATATAATTACTCAAAATTTTGAGCAATATGTACATCTATTACTCAAAATAAACAATCTTTGCACAATCTTTGATCAAAGGAGCCTAGCACGTACGTACTTTGACTTCTCTCCTGTTACTATGAATCACGTGCTCATGCTTCTACCTAGAGCAGACCCCTCCATATTTGCACAAGATCTTATTTTCCTGCTCCTACAAGGACATAAAACCTGCCTCTCTCTTACAGCATTCATTTTTCTTCTCTACTGCATTTTTCCTATCAGCCTCAATGCTGCCTGTGGCTGGCTCTAGCCACACAAGAAGCCATAAAAGTTGTCACAGTCTGGTGTGACTTGAGAGGGAGCACCAGGACTCAAGCCTCACACAAGGTCTGTCCAGAGGCATCCAGCCATGTAATATGAAAAATGGAGGCATTTATTGAAAAAGATACAAGACAAGAAACATTGCATATAGGACAATGATGCTTCAATCCCCTTCAAAGTAGGCACCTTGGGACCTCACACAGTTCTCCCAGTCGCCATCAGCTGCCCTGTTGTATTTTCCTGAATCACATCGACAGTCTGAAATCTCTTACCTTTCAGAGGTGATTTTAGTTTGAGGAAAAGCCAGAAGTCACAGGGTGCCAAATCTGGGCTGTAAGGGGGCTGAATCACCTGGGTGATTTAATGTTTTCCCCAAAAAACTCTGAATGAGACATGATGCATGAACATGTGTGTCTTTGTGATGAAGCTCCCAATCACTTGTTGCCCGTAGCTGCAACCTTCTGAATTATTCAAATAGTTTCCATGGAGGAATGGTCAACTTTAACACAAAATCTGATGCAGATTTGTTCCTGTACTTGCTCAGTAATTTTGGATGCAATGGCCTCACAGTACACATGCTCACTCAATGGCGTATACTGCCCCCACTGACTAGTACAGTGCAGTTCTCATTGTTTTGTGCACACACATGCCAGTCCACTCTCCTTGGCTGCCTGATTACATCAATGTCACACAAACCGTTCTTGTTATATTAACAATGGCTCAAACTTTTCCAGACAGACTTCATATACTGGGCCTTCATCCAATTATGCTTTTTAAACACATCTTCATTTGTTTTTTTTTTTTTTTTCATTTTATCCGTAGAAACACTGAAGCATGAGTAGGCATATTCACTGAGGCCAACTTAAACATATACCAATGGAGATTTAGTCAGAAAATGTGACATAGTGTTCCAGAAGGTTCTGGCAAAATAAAGCCACTTTCTCTTATGGTAAGCAGAGGAGATTCCCCTCCTCGGCCTGATATGAACTGCCTGGCTTTTGCTGGATAAATGAAAAAAAGAATCTTTCCAGAGAGACTCTCCAACCCAGAATGAAATATAAACAGGACTTGGGGAAGGAGAGTGTTGTACTTTCCAAGTTGCTGCTTCTAACAGCACTGAAGAGAGAGTATCGAAAAAGCCTGGTTGGTTAAAACTGGCTAGGGATGTATTTCTTCCTGACACCTAGTATTATTCAAATGACAGCAGATATGACTGAAAGCATTTATCACACTCCCTGACTCGTTTTAATTTCCCACAAAGGGAAGCTATGCTTAGCACTGGGTGGGGAGAGGGGAGGGGGTAGATAATAAAGCAGCCAGCCAGGCTGCCAGAGTTGAGCATTGATTTTAGGTGCCAAAAATAGAACCTGCTATAGTGTCCAGTCAGGTGCTCCATGTCTAGAAATGGATTATCAGCTGAACTGCATGAGAAAGGAAGATGTTTCCAGGCAATCAGATTGGCTTATACATAAGGCATTAATTCTCCAGAAATGTGCCATGTTAACCAATCAAAATGGCTTCATCTTTAAATAAAGCCAGCAGTCTCCAAGGCAGCATTCACAGTTCCAAATAGCAATAATGACCCCTGCTTGCAGGGCATGTTCCAGGAATTAGCACCTAGCCCGGGTTAATGGTACAAAGCACAGCTTCTCCTAACTGGTCATTAATCCCAAGTAAATACCCAGCAACTCAATTTCTGTGGCTTTAGGATAAACCTGAAATCAAATGGCCTAGTCAGACCAAGCAGATTTAAGGCAGGAAAAGCTAATGACCACAACACCCTCCCCCTCTGGGTACAGTGGAGGAGAAGCTAATCTAAAAAGCATTTTTCCTTTTGTGATGGTCGAAATGCTGATTTCTAAGTGAGAGCTCGCCTCCCTGACTAAATGGAGGCGCATCAAGAATCCACAGTCAGTGAGGAATGAGCTGGGAGCTGTTTTTCCAGTTAATGATGATGGATTTTAAACGGATCCATTCACATCTGACCTCCCTTCACTCCCCCTACCAGATGAGGAGGCTAGTTCTGATTAGGCTGCTGTCTGGCTAAGCAGTCAGCCAAGTTAACCAGTGATGGGAGGCCTGGCTGGGTTCTGCCCTGTGATAATGAGGCCAGCACAGCCACCCGACTGAAGCTCAAACGGATATGCTTGATTGTTACAGCATGTGTGTCCTTTAGCTCTGTAATTCCCGGCAATCAACATGCCCAATAATTGTCAAACTGTATGCTTTGACGTTGAGGGTTTCAGAGAAGTGCATTTCGGACCTTGGAGGGGTGTGGAGACAGATTAGGAAGGATCGTTCATTGATCTGACTCTGGATTTATGCTTCAATGGATCCATGCTGCTTCCTGTTTTATAGATTGAAAGTCTTTGTAGCATTTCATTAATAAAAATAGTTCTGCTATTAAATTACAGTTCAAAATATCTGATTGTAGAGGAAATGGCTTCCCCACACTGCATAGTTTTGGCAGCTCTCCAAGCATGTGAAGTTTAGCCATGCCCCCTTCCCGCCTTCCCCCAACTTTCATTACTTCTTCCACTCTTGGAAATTTACAGTGCTGCCTTATTTTGCCGAACACCATTTTCTCAAAAAAGCTGTATCCTCCCCAAGGGCAGGATAATAACAAACATTTCTTATCCTTTTTAGTGCCTAGCCCAAGATTTATACAGACTAAACATTTTCCTGGGAAAATGATCAATGGCAATTGTATAGAAGGCTTTAGTCAAAGAAATGTTAGATCTAGCTAACCACAGCTTAAACAATGTGATTTTTGGTTTTTGTTGGTTTGGGCTTTCTTTTTGGTTACTTGTTTTTATTTGTTCTTAACACTATCAGGAAGTACTCACACAGTAAATTGCTGACATTTGTTAAGTGAGGTCAGAATTCATCTTTACCTAATGATCTCAAAGTAGCTATCACTGCTCCCAACTTCATATCTAGGCTTATAATGGAGTGTAAGCAGATAAAAGTGAGACATTGTTGCCAAACACTGATCTTTTAAGAAAATTATTTTTTTTCCGGAAGCCTCCTAGAATAACTACCTGGTAACCTCTGTGAAGAACTGTAAGTAATCTGAGAATGTACCCTACTTGCAAACTAACGCATTAGCCTATCACAGGTTCATGAATGTTGACAGAAAACATGAGACTCCTAGTTCAAAGATAACAGACTCTATTACCCATCCCAAAACAAGCAGCATGAGCATCAGCATATTTGTGTCAAACCCTCTTGCTCCCAAGTCCCGCAAGGGTGACATCAACGGGCCCAGATAGATGCTGGCACAAGGAGTGGCTTGCATTCTAAGGGAGGAACTCTGAGCTTAGGAAACCCTGATCTCGTGTAATGGGCAATAGGCACGCCCGCCATTTGCTCCAAGCAACAACCGTCTATCTCCCTAGGCAGGTCACTATCCACTCTTGAAAAGGTAATCCAGAATAGGGCAATTGGTACCTCTCTTGCTAAGATATGTAGAACCATGAGAAACCCATGAAGAATTCTCTTCAACAAAATCTCTTGAACCAAGACTTGGACCTATAATTGTACTTGTCTATGTTTCAATTTGATGATAGAATAATTATCTTTGATGACAGAGGGGCAATGACATAAAACTAAAAAGAAATAAATGCTATCTTAGCTCACTAGATGACTCTAAAGTAAATAATATTTGCATAATTTTAATAGAATAAATTATGTGGATTTGTTTAATTTTTGTGATTAACTCATAACAAACTCATGGAAGACTTCATTGTGACTACTGAAAATATAGTGAATGTCATCAACCAAGATACTTCTGGAATGAAATATTAAGATTGTATATGTAGTGATGTATGCCATCACTTCAAACAAATGGAGAAAGTTGAATAAAATATAACAATTTAAAATTTCGGAAACATAACCAAGTTTAGTACCAAGAAAGGAAAATCTCCAGGTTCTAGAAACCAAAGGAGCTGAAAGTCACAACAGTGAGTATGAATTGAAACCAAAACACCTCACAGTATTGTGGAAACTAAACTGTGCCTTAAAATCCAGGGAATGGGCTAGTATCTAACACCTGCAAAGAGGAGAGTCTTGACCATAGGGACTCAGAGCTGAGCTGCTTGCATAAATCTAAGAGTCAGAGAGACATAGTCTATCTGTAAAACAGAGACTAGGAGAACCCCACTGGATGCTGAAGGATGTGACATGGAAGATTTCCATCCATTCAGGACCATGTTTACAGAAAGAGTCTGAATTCAGACAAACGCCATTTATAGGAGTGGATTCTGAATTCATGCACTCAAAGCATATGTATATTCCAAGCCAAGGAATTAGCACTAAAGACTGATCCAGCCTGTATCAGAGACAAGAGCAAAACTGTATTGTAAGGATGTTTCTACAGTCAAGATTTCTAGCTATACTTCCATGGAAAATGGTCATCGCTAAATCTGGGTTCAGAACCAAATGTTATAAACAGATGAGGAGATGGAGTACAATTAGAAGCCATTAGAAAGCGCAAGTAGATAGAAGAAAGTGCAGCTGAAAAATCAAAAACAGTAAGCTGATATGAAAGAAGCTTTGAAAGTATTAAGTTTAAAATGATTCAAGAAATAAAGAAGAAATAAAAACCTAAGACAAATATGAGACAGTATGAAAAATTGGCAGTTTTAAGAATCAAAGGGAATTTCATGAATAAACAATACAATCAGTAAAATTAAAATATCATGGAGGGGTTTTACAGTACAAAAATAAAACTAATGAATTGAAGAAAATTCTGAGAAAATCATCCATAATTCAGCACATAGAAGAAGAGATGGAAAGTGGTGAAGATAATCAAAAGACATGCAGGCTAGAGGGGAGAAAAAGGTGCAAAATACATCAAATAAGCTTTCCTAATAGAAAATAGAGAGAGAGAATCATTATTCAAAAGGCTAGTGAAAAAGAATTTTCTAGAATTTCAGAAAGACACACTAAAAGATGCACACCAAATCCTCTGCAGAATAAATAAAAATAAATCTACACCTAGCCATATTAGTTACACTGTAGAACATCAGACACCAAGAAAAGAATATAAAAAACAGCCGCCTTTGTTTTAGTATAGGCTTAGCTGCAAAATTTTTAAAAATGCAATGGCTCCAAAAAGATTTTAATTCATTTTCTTTTCTCATGTAGTAGTCTAAACTTTAGAGCACCTTTGTCCAAATGAAGTAAAATGCACACCCCATACATAATTTTAAATAGATTAATAACCATTTTTAAAAAGTAGAAAAATATGTTAACTTTAATATTTTACTTTAGTTAAGGCAATATATTTAAATATTTCAATATGCCATCAACATAAAATAATTAGATGATTTAAATTTTTTACTAAATCTTTCATCTTTATATTTATAGCATATTGCAACTTAGACTGTATTTTATGGGAAACACTTGATTTGTATTTAGATTTTACAAAATTTGCTACCAAAAAAGTATATTCACATGCTCAAATTGTTCCAAACATTTTTTAAAGTTTTCAAATCCTAAATCAAATATCAATGTTTAAATTTATTAGTTAAAACTAAATAATAGTTAAAATTTATTTCTTTAGATGTGCTTGCCACATTTCAAGTATTTGTGGTCACCTGTGGTTAGTGGATACCATTGGGACAACATAGCTCCGCTAGTAAGTGTTCTAGAGCTAGCTGCAAATGTGGTCCAGGACAGCTTCTGTAATCCTTCACATCCCTGCAAGCGAAGCAGAGGAAGTGGCTAGGGATTCGTTTATTGTTCTGAAGACCCCCTCCCCCACCACTGGGAGAGGTATACTCACATCCCTTTGGTCAGTCCATAGAAGAGTGTCTGCCACATAGTAGGTGCTCAAATATTTGTTAAAAAATAATTTTATATGGATGTCTTGTTACCTATCAGTAAATTATAATCAGATTTAACAATTCTATTTTCTTATCTATAAAAGTAAGACACCGACTATCTCATATCTAGAAGTGGTAAACAATTTCCTTCTCTGTACAAACCTGTAATGTGTCCCTTAGGTAAGCAGATAAAGTACAAATTCTTTAACATCTCTTTTAATACAATATACCCTGTACCTACTTTCTGTAACAGGAACCAGCCTGCACTCAGATTTGTCAATGTCTTTAGGAGGATGTTTATTTAAAGGGGTAGGAAATGCCCTCATTTAGTAAGAGAATTCCAAAAAGTAGTTACATGTGTAGACTTTTTATATTAAATGCTGTCAGTGGCATAAGCATAGTGTAGTATGTAATCAACATAATTATTTGATCCCTAAAGGAATCAAAATTTTATACAAATAATGCCAAATAGCTCTGCTGTGTACTACAGATTTGATTTTTAGACAGACTGCATAGCCAATTGTACCAACACAAATCCACACATGAATCTGGTTATACACATATAATAGCAGTTTTATTTAACTAAACACAGAATATAAAACAAAAGAAAAATTTGCACAATACTCTTTCTCTAATTGTTGTTCAAGTACAGTTGTCTCCATTTTCCCACCACCCCTTTCCCCCACCCCACAGTACTCTTAACTTTCCTCCTCACTGGCCTCAAAATTTCCTTCTCAGTAAATGCAGTAAATCTCATCTATACTACATAACACTATTTATATATATTTTTAAAACTTGACTTTTTCTCATGGTTTATAATTTCTGTCTTCCTCTCTAGTTCACGAGGTTCAGGGATACAGGTAGGATACTTTAACTGTCCTGATGTCTCCATAAAGCACAGATAGTAATGCCTATATTATCTGCACCTAGGAAAGTGATCAGGATCAAGAGGCCACATAGACTTAAGTGTATTTTAGAAGTAGTAAAGTGTTCTAAAAATATGGCTTATGTTATTATTAATGTAACTTGGAGGATAGATTAGATGTAGCGAAACTTCCCTTATGAAATGAACTGTATTTGCTGGAAAAGTGCTGAATGTGTAAGGCAGCTCAACCCCAAGCCCTCGGAGGTGAGAACTGATCCAAGCAAACCAGGGGGGAGAAATTGCTGGTTACCGCAGAGAAGGCAGGATGAGGAATACAGGAGGGAGTGGATTTTGTGATTTTCTTCTTGTCATTCTTTCTCGTGACCCTCTCTGCCATCAGCTTCCATATCTTCCAAGGCAAAATGATTGGAAGTGAGATGATGGGGACTGGGGCTATCAAATCCAAAGTGATAGACTATCTTGTCTAGATCTGAAGGCCAAGGAAGGGGACCCCTACAGGACCCTTTGGTTGCTTTAATGTTGGCTTTAATAGCGGTCATAATTATAGTAGGATCTGCCCAGAAACTAGCTCAGTGTTATTCATGTAAAAGATTCATATTTTATTAAATATGGAATTGTTTTCAAGTGGAAATATGGGGACATTCCTGAACAAAATGGTTTCACTAATGCAGTCGTTTTTTAATTTTCTTAGCAGTGAAACTCTTTACAAATAAAATCTCTACTGATCTCCATTATATAAAAACTTACAAATAATGAGCAGCTCCTTCAGAGGAATTGGATCTTTATTGTATGATGGGTATCAATTTATTAGTTGTGTAGTAGAATGTAAATACTGAAGTTTCAACTAAAGCTTCACTATGAGACATATCAGATTTCAGCATGAATATGGCACAACTGCCATGGACAAAATTCATAAGGAATGATTGAGACCAGATTCCATAAATCTTGGACCCTTCAAAAGGATCAAGGATATAAACAGGGTCAGAAAGTAGAGAATGAAAAAGGATTTGACATTTTCTTTAGAGAGAGCTGTTGAACTGCTGAGTCCTCTCCTACAAAAAGGGAGGGCAGTTGCTGGTGAGAAAGATGCTAAAATTTAACTAAGTAGAAAGATGGAGCTTTGAAAGAGCTTTCTGTGTGTTCCATACAATCTTCATAAAAGCAAAGTAACTATCCTATGGCAACAGAAGAAATGCAGCCTCACTGGGATCCCTCTTATGCCTTCATGGTCTTTTAAGAAAAGGGGTTACAAAATTGTGACCTGGAACTAAATATGGACTATTTATGAAAAATAAATTTGGGTCATGGCTCTTTGGAATCCTATCTCAAAAGTCTCTGTGGGAACACACAAAAAACAGCAACAGGGGAAAACCATCAGAAGATCAGGTGCTGAGGGGTATGTGGCAGCTTGAGAAATAAAATACACCACCTATGTTTAAGGTGCCAATAACTAGAAGCTCTGAAGAATCCACTCAAGTACTAAGAGAAAGTCATCTCTAACCATTGGCCAGGGCCAGAGAGGTTGAAGTAGCCTAGCTAACTAAAGCCTGCCTCATCCTCTCAACTCTCAGTCCCCTAGTCCCCCAGCCAGGAGCCTCAAATAGCATAAGTCTCTAGTGTGTGAAGGAGGTGAGTTAAAGATAAAAGAAACCATCCTAAATGTAGGTTGCAATCAACTACCCACCCAAGGAAAGGAAAAGAGGACTTTGAGTAGATGACTGAAGAAAATTGATTAATAATATCTTGCATTCCAGTTACCAAGAAAAAGCAACATTCATGCTTTTTGACTCACAATCATTTAATCATCCATTACTTAAGAATGAACAGAAAAAATTATGGGATATACCAGATTTGCATCTAAGGACAAAGAAAAATAATTCACCCATGGAAAAAATGTTAATGGATCAAGATAGGTAAAAAATAGAATTGCATCTTATAACATACTGAGAGCTTCACATTCACCATATATGTTACCTTTGCAAAAGCCCTTGAATATCTTTTTGAAGCCCCTAGAAGATTAAAATCCAGAATATCAGAGTTTCAGTTGAGTCCATTCAATAGTCATCATTTATTCAATAACCATTTTTAGAGTGCCTACTTTGAGCTGAGCATTGTATTAGAAGCTTTCATCTACATTACGTCCTTTTCCCTGATGGCAATACACACTTCCTTGTGATATAAGACCAAGGCCTTTTCACATACTCAATGTCACTTAATCCCCTCAAATACACCATGATGTAGTCAGGGCAGGGCTGTTATTTCCATCTTTCTCCAAGGAAGATAAAGCTGGGGGAGTCAGGCAACTAACCAAAAATCACAGTGCTTGTGAATTTTGGAGCTCCTCCTCCTCGTCAAGGCACCTGACCTGTCTCCTGGGCTCTGTCCAATACAAGCACACCCAACTTGTCATCTGCCACTTCACATACTTTTTGCAAGTAGTCTGTATAATATGTATTTATAATGACTACCTTGATAAATCTCCCTTTATAAATTTCACATCCCATTCTCTTTCTCTTTTTTTTTTTGGCAGGGTGTGGGGGTGGTTGGGGGGGACGGGGGGGGCTGTTAGGCTCTTAGATTAGCATTAGTGCAGAAGCTTTGGCTCTCCCCTGCAAAGTAATTGTGATAAAAAGAAAAGCATGAAAACTGCATACATATTTCTCTTTGTTTGGCTATATAAGTATTTCCTTTGGGTGTTTTTCTTACCCATAGCTAAATATTCATTATTTTAAAGAACTCCTTTAAAAAGAGTTAGGCATCTAATACAATGCAAATTCTTAGGAAGTGATCATTTCAATTCTAGGATATGTCAGTCACTTTTGAGCTAGTAAACTCTTCATGCCTGCATTTCCCAGGATGTTCTCTGAAATAGGTGAGGTATCAATCTCCTTGGGCTGCCATAACAGAATGTCATAAACTGGATGGCTTAAATGATAGAAATTTATTCTCTCACACTTCTGAAGGCTAGAAGTCCAAGATCAAGGTGTCACTGTCAGAGGTGGATTTTGGTAAGGCCTCTTTTCCTGGCATGTAGATATCTACCTGCTGGTGTGTCCTCACATGGCTTTTCTTCTGTACACATGCAGAGAGAGAGAGAGACCATTCCTATCAGATTTAGGCCCCATGCATATGACCTCATTTAACCTTTACTACCTTTACCTTTTCATAAGCCCTATCTCCAAATACAGTCATTTTAGAAATTAGGTCTTCAATGCTATATGTATACAGCAGGAAAACAAGTCAGTTCTTAACAGGTAGCAACTGATCCACAGGGCTATCCCCAGAATATAGTAAATCCAAGCAAATGTTCCAAATACCCAAGCTGATATTCAGAAAAGAAGCTGATCATGGGGTTCTGTTTTCAGGTATGAGAAAGAAGCCCCAAGTTATGCAGATAATCTCACTAGAATTCTGTAATACATCAGTTCCCTTCTACCATTTTTACTAAAGTGAAATAGGCAGAAGGAGTCCTCTCCTCTGAACTCTCTTTGACCTAAGTAGCCTTCATTGGAAGACTATGTGACCTCAAGAGAAAGTAGGTAATCTCTGGACACAGACATTTTCTTCTCATTGCAGTCTACCATTCACTAGCTGCATAAATGTAACTAGTCACTTAATGTCTCTCAGTCTCGGTTTTTACCTTTTAATAGGAATGTCAAGGCTATATATTTGACGGAGCTGCTGTGCAGAGTGAGAGAGTGTGAGTTTCTCTCATCATCTTTCCCACCTCACCCAGAAATGGTCCTTAAGAACAGTCCTCCTAGGATCACTTCAGTACTAGTACTTGATGGACTGCATCATGACAACTCTGAAATAATCCTCTCCAGATTCATTTCCACTAATATGATGATTTTAAACACAGGAGAAAGAGGGAGGAGTGATTCATTATGTGTATCACTCACCTCAGTAGAGGGGTGCTTTGCAGAGTACAGACTGAAAGACAGGAACCCATCTCCAATAATAATTACTTTATAATAAAAAAATAAAAAACAAGTATCCTCTTACCTTGTTTAGCATTGTGCTCAGTGCCTACCACAGGATGAAAATACTTTTAAAAAAATTTTCTTAAAGAAAGAAAGGATAAAAGAAGGGAGAAAGAGGGGTAGGAGGGAGAGAGGGAGGAGGACAGAGATATTTTTATTTTAGACACTTACTATCTAAGGTGAAATCAAACAAGGCACAAAACTGTCAACCCTGAGTCCCTCATCTAGCGCACCACAGATGACAAGGTTCTTCTACCAAAGAAATTACTAATTTTCTTAAGTAAGTTTTTTTTCATCAAATTGGAGTCATATTACAAAGTAAAGTAAGACTGTTTAGTAAAGTTTCTGGTCCTACCTATAAAGAGCTTGGAAGTCATACTCCCATTCTCACAAGGAAGATTGTAAACAAACACCTCTTCCTCAAGTCATCAGAAAATTGAGGTCTCAGGGCACACTGCTACCCCTCGACATGTGCGACAGGCAGGCAGATACTGAGAATCACAGCTTACCAGATCAGAAGCCCAACAGCAGAAGCCACAGCGCAAATTTCTATCAGTAGGAGCACTTTCAAGTATAATTGACAAATTACTGGAGGCTCAGGATAGACTACAAATGGTCACTGACTTACAATTTCTCAAATTTATGAGGGTACAAAATCTATACACATACATTAGAAACCATACTTCTAATTGTGATCTTTTGCCAAGCTAATGCTTGGTCACACAACACTCTCTCATGATGCTGGGCAGTGGTAGTGAGCCGCAACTCTCACTTACTCAGCCAAGCAATCTTAAAGATAAACAACTGATACTCTACTGTGTCACAGGCATTTTGTGGATACCGTGTTTTGTGTTTTCATGTCCCATCACATCTACCAAATGCCCCTCAGTGTCTCCTGCTTCTGGTGAGAAGAGGAAGGCAGTTAACTCTTCAGGTGAAACTCAAGGTAATTACCCAACTGTAGGCTAATGGAAGTGTTCTGAGCCCATTTAAGGTAGGCTCCGCTAAGCGATGATGCTTGGTACATTAAGTGTATTAAGTCCATTTTCAGCTTATGATACTTTCAAATTACAATGGGCTTATCATAAGTCGGGAAGCATTTGTAGTTTGAGAGTTAGAAACTCCAGGGGTGGGTGGAACCCTGTCAGAGGAGGGCCCCAACACTTTTGTGAATTTTACCTCCTAGTTAGCTCTACTATGTATTCGGTTATTATAGAGTATGTGTAAGTGAAATAAATGACAGGAATGTCATAAGTGACAGGAGGAATGTCTTAAGGAAGGACACAAAATGGAATTATATAAAGTGCTTACTTAAAAATCAAAGCAAAAAAAAGAGAGTGAAAAGGAAAAAAAAGATAAAGGGCAACAAACATTACACATCCAAATATGGTAGATAGTAAGCCAACTATATCAATAGTCACTTTAAATACAAATGGATTAAGTATATCAATTAAAAGACAGAGACTGCCAGAGCACATAAACACACACACACGCACACACACACACACACGCACACGCACACACTCCAGCTATATGTTGTCTATAAGAACCCACTTTAATTATAAAGACACAAATAGATGAAAACTAAAGGGATGAAGAAAGATAAGCTACTCTAACACTAATCAAAAGAAAGCTGGAATAAGTATATTAATTTCACACTAAGCAGAGTAATATGAGAAAGGCTTTTACCAGCTCCCATTACATTATGTTATAGACCTACTTAGATTGCAGAATATTTAGAATTGCAATCATTTAAAAAAAACTGGTGGATTTTATATTAAAATTGTTCTCTTGACTCCACCTTGTCCTAATATTTTTTCCTGCTCACATAAAAGTAGTACTTTTTAGCCCTGGCTGGTGTAGCTCAGTGTATTGAGTGCGGCCTGTGAACCTAATGGTCGCTGGTTCAATTCCCAGTCAGGGCACATGCCTGGGTTGCGGGCCAGGTCCCCGGTGGGGGCCACACAAAAAGCAACCACACATTGATGTTTCTCTCCCTCTCTTTCTCCTTCCCTTCCCCTCTGTCTAAAAGCAAATAAATAAAATCTTTTTTTTTAAAGTAGTACTTTTTAGATTCAAAGTGCCAAGACAAAGGTCCTGGATAACTTATACTGATTCCCCAGTACCTATGTCAGAGTCCAAATTTCAAACCTATGAGGATTATGACTTCTAGACATTTTCCAAAACATTTTGCTCATTCTCCTACCTGGTAGTGGCTAATCCAGAATCAACAAGGAGTGCAGAGCATGCTGCCACCAGATTGTATAGCTCATGCCGGCCTGGAATCCCCTTCCCCAGAATCTGAAGTCTGCTCAGAAGATTTAACCTCATAGAACCACCGGGCACCTCAGTCAGCCACATCCAGCTGATGGACAAGACGGGTTGATCTGAACACTGAGAGCAAAGTCAAATCAAGAACAAATCCAGATTTTGTGAGACCTGAATCTTACACAACTTCAAAGGCCCCCTTTAAGAGAATGTACACAAAATTTAGAATGCAAAATTATGGTACACAAGTAAATGAGAAATAAGAAGCATAACTGGTAGGTTCAACATAGACAGGGGCAGGTTAAGAATAGTACGGGAAATGGAGAAACCAAAGAATTTATATGTTTGACCCATGGACATGAACTCAGGCGGGGAGTGCTGGTGGGTGGGAGGGTGCAGAGCAGAGGGGCATAAAGGGGAGAAAAAAATGGGACAACTGTAATCACATAATCAATAAAATATATTTTTAAAAATCGCTTTTACAAAATCATAATAAATTACAATTTTTCTAAAGCTGGCAGATGCCACAAACATCACAGAAACCCAGAAAATAACATAATATTTTCATTGGTTAACTTTGTGACACACATCTGTACTATTTTCCACACAATTTTAACTGCTTACTCTTTGATAACTTCTTCATCTTATAAATGTTATAAAAATAATTTTCTATTAAGAGAATAGAAAAAATATTTTAATTATTCATATAGCATTGGTTGCTCAAAATTTCCTTTCATTATCAATAGTCTAGAAAAGTTTAGTGCCACAACTCAATATTAGTGATGTCATGCATATTTTTAGAATTTCTAAGTATGAAAATATTGCTTGCAAGCTTCTTTTATATTGCATTTATTGTAAGATTTCAAGGCACTTTGTTTCCTTAGATAGTGAATAATTTAATTCCTCTTTTAAGTGACAACTCATTAATTAGCCATTCTGCCCCAAGGCAGCTCTGCTTGTGGTAGTTCTCCTAGAAGCCACCTGTATACCAGGATGGCTGACGGTGATAAACTATGCATGGAAGGATCAGATAAGCACATAAATGTAGCTCATTAAACCTAAACTAAATATGTCCTCAATTCAACTTCCCTCAGGAAGATCCTTAAAATGCCCAATGATCATTAGGGAAAGTGGGTCATTGGGAAAATTGGAATGGATAAAGTCTAACTGTAGTTTAAAATATCTTGCTTTTGCCAATTTTTAAATATATTTTATTGATTATGCTATTACAGTTGTCACATTTCCCCTCCTTTATTTCCCTCCACCATGTACACCCCATTCCACCTGCATTCCTCTACCTTAGTTCATATCCATGGGTCATACATACAAGTTCTTTGGCTTCTATATATCCTATACTATTCTTAACCTCTCCATATCTATTTGCTACCTACCATTTATGCTACTTATTCCCTGTAACTTTTCCCCCATTCTCCCTCCCCCACTGATAACCCTCGATGTGATCTCCATTTCTGTGATTCTCTTCCTGTTCTATTGTTTGCTTAGTTTGTTTTTGTTTTTGTTTTTAGGTTTGGTTGTCTATAGTTGTGAGTTTGTCATCATTTTCCTGTTCAAATTTTTTATCTTATTTTCCTTAGATATATACCTTTAACATTTTGTATAATAAGGGCTTAGTGATGATGAACTCCTTTAACTTGGCCTTATCTGGGAAGCACTTTATCTCCCCTTCCACTCTAAATGACAGCTTTGCTGGATAGAGTAATCTGGATGTAGGTCTTTGCTTTTCATGTCTTTGAATACTTCTTTCCAGCCCTTTCTTGCCTGCAAGGTTTCTTTTGAGAAATCAGCTGATAGTCTTGTGGGAACACCTTTGTAGGTAACTATCTCCTTTTTTCTTCTGTTTTTAAAATTCTCTCCTTATCTTTAATCTTGGGAAATGTGATTATGATGTGTCTTGGTGTGTGCTTCCTTGAGTACAACTTCATAGGGACTCCTGAGCTTACTGCACTTCCTGGAAGTTTATTTCCTTTGCCAGCTTAGGAAAATTCTTCATTATTTTTTCACATAAGTTTTCAATTTCTTGCTCTTCCTCTTCTCCTTCTGGTGCCCCTATAATTCAGATATTGGAATATTTAAAGCTGTCCCAGAAGTTCCTAAGCCTCTCCTGATTTTTTTGAATTCTTGTTTCTTCATTCTATTCTGGTTGAATGTTTGTTTCTTCCTTCTGCTCCAAACTGTTGATTTGATTCCCAGTTTCCTTCCCATCACTGTTGGTTCCCTGTACATTTTCCTTGATTTCACTTTTCATAGCCTTCACTTTTTCCTCTATTTTGCAAACATATTCAACCAATTCTGTGAGCATCCTGATTACCAGTGTTTTGAACTGTGCATCTAGTAGGTTGGCTATTTCTTCCTCACTTTGTTGTATTTTTCCTGGAGCTTTGATATGTTCTTTCATTTGGAAAGATGAATTTTTTTTATATGTTCTTTTTTTTTGGGGGGGGTTCTCAGCTCACCTGTTGCATGGTAAGGGGCAAAGCCTTAGGTATTCACCAGGGCAGGGCAACCCATATCCCTGCATCATGGCACTGTATGTGGGGGAGGGATCTGAGAGGGAACAATGCCACTTGGTCAGCTGTCAGCTTTCAGTCACTTCCCCCACTACCCATAAGCAAATTGAGCTCTTCTGGTGCTGATTCCGGGTAGGTGGGTTTGTGTACATTCTAGGGCTCTGTGGGTCTCTCCAATGAACTCTCCTGTGAAGCTGGGAGTTTCTCCTGCCATCTCAACCACCACAGATGTTTTCAGTCAGGGGTTTGGAGGCTTTATTTTCCCACACTGGAACCCTGGGTTGCGTGGTCTGTCTCAGTCCCCAGTTGTTCCTCCCACTTTATCTTCATGCAAATATGGGACCACCCAGTCCGCCAGCCACTGCCTAGCCATGAGTTCTCTCTGCCTGGCTGCCCATCTCTGTCCCTCCTATGAATCTGTTTCTTCTTTAACTCCCTGGTTGTTGGACTTCCATACAGTTCAATTTTCTGTCAGTTCTGGGTTTTTTTATTTTTAAATTTATTGTTGTCCTTCTTTTGGTTGTGCAAGGAGGCACAATGTATCTACCTACACCTCCATCTTGGTTGGAAGTCAAATTCCTACTTTTTGCTGCTTTTGCCAATTTTATAGAGCATACAGCCTTGTGAACACATTACTTGGACCTTGGATAGGCTTTATTAGCTTCATGATGTACCCTCTTCTAGATCAGAATTCAGGCTAATGCCATTTTCATGGAAACAGAATGATGTGGGTCTGTGCTTCTATGTGTCCAAGGGACTGATGGTGGGTTCAGGGATGTCTTTACTCTTGATCTGCTGGCAAAGAAATAACTTTATATCCTTTAAAATAGCCAGGTCTAAGTTTTTTCCCTCCCTAACCATAATCCCTCTCAAATTCCTCCCTGTGGAGTCCTTTAAATCCTTCCTTATTCTGTTTCACCTTTAAAGAAATGAGTTTTGTTTTAAAATGCAGACTGTTGATTTCTAACTGAGGGGAGAAGAAAGTGAAAACAATGGAAATGAAAGGTCAAAAAATCCCTCAGGTGAGTCACAAAGCTATTAATATTTTTTTTAACTTCATGTCTAAGAGTTGGCTAGAAAGTGATGACAATTCATAATGATTAGCAGGAGAGAATGGGAAGCCACAATTCTGTGGCATGACTGGGCTTCCACACCCTGCCTGCCAATGGTTTACAAAATCAGATAGCAACTGGCAAAGGGATATACTAGCTAACCCTGTGCTGGAAAAAGGCAAGATTGCACTAGTGGCGGGAAATGACAAACAGGACCAGTGGGGTGAAAGGATTTGTAGGGAGAGTAACAGATCATGGCTCCCCAAGTGTAGTCCCTGAGCAGATTCTGGATGAACTGCAGAAGAGAAGGGGGAAGAAATAGGCCAAGGAGGAACCCTCCGTGCTGTCGATCAATGGCAGAAACTCCTGGCACAAGAAGAGACAGACTGCGTCCTCAATTCCATGTAAGAATGAGACTTTAGTGGGAAAAGGGAGGCAGCAAAGCAAGAAAACAATCTCTTTTCAAGAGTGAAATTAATATCCTGGCACAAGAACAAACACCCTTGTTACTAAAACAAACAAAAACCCTCACTAAAATCAACCACCCCCAAAAAAATTCCATCCTTTCACTATTACATTCCTCTAAGATTTGATAAATAAAGTCCCCTTCCCCAGCCTCTGTTTTATTAAATGCTTTATAGCCTTAAGGAGGTCTGAACTTACATTCAGTAGAAGCTCCCCATAGATAGACAGTCTATAATTTAGAAAATACATTTTGATAGTTAGAAAAGCAAGATTTAAAAGTGGTAGCAATAAGTGTTTTGTTTTGTTTTGTTTTTCTTCTCTACAAGCTTTGTTGGAAGCATGGAGATTCACATTCTAAATAGAAAATTGTTTCATGGGATAATTTTCAGGGTTCTAACTTGAGAGATGAAATTACTTAGGAGCACGATTTCAACATAGTGAAAACCTGCTTGGGAAGGCAGTTCAGGTTTTCCAGTCACCAAATGCCATGCTGTCCCAGATTCAGAGCCAAATGAGCAACTAAGTGTCACTAGGCAGTTTGAATGCTGATTGAGTAGGGATTCTATTTTAATTTTTTAAAACTGATATTTTTTAAAAGCCCCAGGGCATGCAAAGAGTAAAATATACCAATCATTAAAATATTTAAATTCACCAGCAGCAGTGATTAATAAAACATCCAAATGAAACAGTTTACAAAGAGTGGTCTCAACTTTTCTTGTCTAAAATAGCATGCTCAACCCATCCAGCTCATTTTTCTCAAGCCCTTTCAATCCTCTCCTTGCAAAAGTTTCCTGCAATTCAACAAAAACATACCAAGCCTCTATTCCAGAAAAGGCACTCTATGGCTGTAAAGATCTAGTTCTCACTCTCAGTGTATTTATAATTAATGATCAAGACATTATGTTCTGACTCGTGTCATTTATTTGTCTCTAACGTCTATAGGGTAAAATCATAATCCAGGAAAATTGGCCAAATACAGCCTTCACCCAGATTCTTGCTTAGCTCACCAGATTTTTCAAAAATGCTTGCATTCTTTGCCAATGATCTTAAAACCAAGTGCTTTAACACATGTGTGCACACACACACACTAGATTGGGCCAGACTCTGTCCTGCCATATGCCCAGGACTCAGTAATAGACTGTCTACCTATTAGATGAGGAGCTCACCATAGTCTTCATAGTTCCCATTTTAAAACACTCAATAAGCTTTCTTTTTAAGGTATCAGGCTCACTCATGCACATATTTGAGTGTGCAACTTGTGCTACAATGATGCAAAACAAAATGCAGTGGGAATATAAAGAACAGATAGGCAGTTGGTGAGCAGAAGGAAACAGGGGCCATATGGAAAGAGGTAGCATGTGAGTCAGATGTTGACAGAGCCCCAGGATTGTGCAGGTAGAAGTGCAGGAAAAGGACATTCTAAAGGAATGGACCACTTAGGTCACACAGCAAAGGTCGGGAAGAGCAAACGATATGTCTGGTAGTCTGGTATGGTTGCATGACCCATATATATGATGGGAGATTAAAAAAACTGGGAGGGGAGACATCACCCAGAAAGTGGGATACCTCAGTCACAGTTTGATAATTTAAATTTTAGACTAGAAAATCTATGCACAGGATTGTTCTTTTGGGTAACTTTCCTATTAAACTGTAATAACCTATAAGAGTCCCTTGAGTTACTGTGACAACTATCCCCAAACAGCAGAATCCTTGTTCTTAATTGTATTCTCTGTCCCTTCTGCAGTATGAACTCATCAATAACATCACATTCAACCGACAGTTTAGAACACCAAGAAACCACTTTCCTCCAGGGTACAGATGGAATATGGATGTAGTGGGAAGGATATTGAACTTCCTATCAGAAGACTAGGGCTCTCTTATCAAAGCTCCGCCACTTACTGTGTGCTCTTGAGCAAGTAGTCGACCTTTTGTGACATTTCCTATAAAGTGTTGATGAAAATAACCTTCTTCATAAGGCCCTTGTTAAAATTAAATAAAACAAATAGTGTAGTCTTTGAAACTACTTTGCAAACACTGCAATGTAATGCAAATAAAAATTAATATATTATTAATATAAACATTGGGTTGGTCAGATTCCAGTCCTTTCCTGGAAGAGTTCTTTGCTTTCTGTTCTCCCCAAGAATACTGTTAATTTCTTATCATTTCAGTTCAAGCTTTGGCCCCTTTATTTTATTAATGTGGCCTTTGAGGGGTCATACTGAGTTGATTCAGTTTATAACATCCCAGGGTGTGCACCTAACTGCTGGCCTCAGCTGGTTTCCAGTAACCTAGACCCCTTGCCCTTTCCCCCAATGACCTACATATATACTCAAATTCATTTTTTATAAGCTTCTAGCATAACAAAATGCAAAGCTCTCCTCTTCTTGATTCAGCCTTTGTCCACATAATTCTTAGTTTTATTAAAAATATTCAAATCTCTTTAACTTATTCTCAGGTACCCAAGATTAAGTGCTGGATAAAAATTATTCCAACAATCAGATAGATAAAAATACAAGGGAGATACCTCAGGCCAGTTTTAGGGAGAAGGCCGATAAGCAGAGAGGTAAGGTGCTGTATTTGCCTGTAGGGAAGTTGCTGATACCACACACTCTGTGCCCGAGTGGATAGTGTTGGCCACAGAGAGCTTGAGATTTAGAACTCGAGAAGGCTTCTGGAAGATAATGGTCATACACAGCTGGGACCCCAGGTGGCACTCTACCAGGTTAAGGGTAAACTAGATCTAAATAGTTCTTCCCCCGACCAATGGAAAATGGTGAGAGCTGTCTAGATAGCAGGCCTGAAGAGAAGAGGAAAAATGAAAGGCAAAAGAAAACAAAGCTGTCCCTAGTAGCTGCCACTGGCCCTTGGGAAGCAAAGGCAAATTTTCATGTCATGCACACGGGCTGGCAAGGGGAAGGCAGAGACTCCCCAACCCTGAACTTGTGCTTTGGCAGTTCATTCCAAAGGTGACTATCAGGGAAAACACAAAGATTTTCAAGTCCCACAAATAATTTTTCAAGAAGAATAAGCAGCAAACAGTCATACATTATTATCCATATAAGAAAACCACAGAAGCATTAACAAAACCACAGACAGAAGAAATAGTTCTTTCTGTCTATTTGAACCATCAGTCTAGTAGAGGAGGATGTGCTTGTACATAACTAAAACTCAAAATAGGGAGACTTTCAATTTGAGAGCAGTACAGAATGTCACTCAGGATGGGAGAGTATTGCCTTCCATGCAGTGAGGCTCTGCATCATAATCACAGCCCTACCATCAGTATCGTTCTGGAACAGAGGATGCTATGGAGTCAAGTAACAATGGAGAAAAAAAAGAGCATGGAGCCGGGTGGAGCCCAGAGGAAAGCTCATACCTGCCACTTGCTTCCGAGCCTCAGTCTCTTCATCTATAAAAGGGACAATGACTATTTCAAAGGGAATTTTAAAAATTAAATGAGTTGGCTTGTATAAAATTAATAATTTCAGCTGCTTTTATTAGAATGTTTAGGGAAGAGTAAAATGACAGATCTTACTGCTAGGATATAGGGTGTTGTTTTAGAACATGGGTGGAAATAAATCTTCCTGCTCCAACCTTAAAATCCCACCCAACTCCTGGAATCTAAAAAAGGAAAACTCAAGCTACCAATTTATGCACAAAACCACCGAAGAATACATTTAAGCTCATATATTCAAATTTCAGAAATTACAAACCAATTTCCTGCTGGATAGCTCTACACTCAAAGAAAATGCCTATAGTGAGGACAATGAGAAGCAATCCCAGAAAGACAGAAGTCTCTTTTGATTTTAAGTGGTCAGGAAACTTCTGAACATCAGAAGAGGAAACTAAGCTGATTAGCCCAGAGGCCTCTGTTCTGCTGGAGGCCAACCCTTCCTCCCAACTGCAGGGACCAGTCAGGTGAGTGCAGAGCCACCGAGATCACAGGCACCCTCCACCTGTGATCACCATCACTGTCTGCAGGAGGAGAAAGGTGAGCAACCATCAAGATAACGCAGCCTGAGCCATTTCTAGCTGCTGCCTTTATAAATATGCTTCAATTGTCCAGAATGATTGCTTCCGATAAAGGGCAAACATACAGTTCTGACAGGGATGTCCTTACGAGTTTGTGCTGCTTGTAAACCTGTCAGAATAGATGCCTCTTTGTATTTCCATCTGTAAACCAAGCTAACAAGTCAGGTTATGTTTCAGGAAATCATTCCATGTGTTCCATTCAAGTTTAAAAGCTTGAGGAGCCCCTGAGGACCTGTGGTTTTAATTAACCAAGCTTCATGTTTTCCTCCAATAGAGTAAGAATTCCGTGTCTTCCACCACTCTCTAGCATCCAAATATGCTACTCTTTTTCTACGCCTTACTTTTTTATTTTTTTAAATTTTTGTTCCGTTATAGTTGACATTCAATATTAATTTGTCTTAGCTTCAGGTGCACAACATAGTAGTTAAATAATCATGTACCTTACAAAGTGCTCTCCCCAATATTTCCAGTACCAAACTGGCATCAAATATAGTTATTAAAATATTATTGACTACATTTCCTATGCTGTACTTTACATCCCATAACTATTTTGTAACTAACAATCTGTACTTCTCAATGCACCTATTTCACTCAGTTCCCCAACCCCCTCCCCTCTGGTAACCAATCTGCTCTCTATGTCTTTATGAGTCTCTTTCTATTTTGTTTGTCTATATTGTCCTTTAAATTCCACATATACATGAAATCATATAGTATTTCTATTTCTCTGACTGACTTATCTTGATAAAACCTACTACTCTTTATCTGGTAAAGCTAGAATTATTAGTCATCCTCTAATATTCCCTCTTCTGAAACACGGACAACTGGCTACTTCTAATGACAGTAGGTTTCAAAGGCCTCTGAGCTCTGACTGCATCTCCTCTTGCACAGCCACAGCCCTTTCAGGCCCTCAACACACCTCACCTGGGCTAAATACAAAAGTCTCCTCACTGGAGTCCTGCTCATCAGTGCTACCCTGTTAGAAACACCTTCTCCCAGAGACTGATCATTAGATAACAGAGATTTGGCCAAGATACTGTGTTATTTAAAGCCATTCACTGGATTCCATCAACTTCAAGAAGAAAATCAAGCCCTCTACTGTTTTACATGAGACTTCTCACGGCATCATTTTGTCTTTGTGCCCCCTCTGCCCACACAGGTCTTACCTGTGTCCTAGCTGTAGAACTATTTGTCAATCCATCATGATGCCAGAAATGGTCACCTCTTCCCCCAAGTCTTCATGGTTCCTCTCCCTGGAAAGCCTTTCTACATAACCTTCCTACCATTCTCCAGTAATCCCTCTGGATAGCTTCTGTTCATCCTTCATGACTCAACTGAAACATCCAATCATCCCTCTACACTCATGTAAAATTGCTTTGAAACTGATGAGCTTCCAGGGACTTGTGGTTTTAATTTGGCTGGCTTTGTATTTTTGTTGTTCCTCATCTTCAGCACTATTGACATTTTGGGTTGAATAATGTTTTGCTGAGTGGACTGTCTTATACATTGTAGGATGTTTACCAGCATCCCTGTCATCTACCTTCTAGACACCAGTAACACCCTCCCTGAAACTTGTAACAACCACAAATGTCTCCAGTCATAGTTAAATGTCTCCATACATTGCCAAATCATTTCCTTTGAGAACCACAGCTATAGTATTATGTAGGTATCATTCCATTGCTGTAAGGGAAGTGTGGCTTATTTGACCATTTTCCCCACTGAAAAAAATCTCCTTGTTGGCAAAAACTGTATTCTTCTCATTATTGTAACCCCAGTGCCTACAACAGTGTCTATCACATAGTAGGAACTTGGTAAATATTTGTTGAATGAATGAAAATAAATAAATAAGCAAATGTTAAAAATCATCAGCTGTTACTCCTCCACATTGTCAGATATGCCTCCTAAAAATTTCAAGATGCAAAGCATACAGTCATGGGCCAAGAAAACAGTTCTGTCACTGTGAATTCAGAGCTCTTAGAATCATAGATGGAATGAAATGGAATTTTTAGGAGTCAAGTAGCTCCACCGCCAATTTCTTGAGTTTGAGAAAACAGATGCACAAACAGATAAGGGAGCTCTGTGTATGCCATGTGGGCTGTATGCAACAGAAATCCATCCTGAGTCTCTCACTGACCTTGGCAAAGCTGCTTGCTTTTCTGTACACACAAACGGAAGAACTTTTCATGCAAACTTCATCTTGCCAATGTATATGAACCCTATTTTAGCAGGTCTCTTTGAACCCATCCCGACAGTGTAGCTGAAATTTCTCTTTCTCTGACAATTATGAGATGTTTTTGATGACTTAGGTAGAACTTTAGCCGCATTGGGCTTATCCCTGTGTATTGGTAACCATATAAACCATTCCTGGTATTCCCATTTTGAAACACCTTGCTCTGAGTTCTTCACCTCTGGGATACTGAAGATGAGAGGCAAGAGCTGAATGTGGCACTTCTCAAGATACTAATTAATACTCAGCAGGAGGAAAATAAACCAATTGAAACGAAGCTGTAAAATGCCCATTAGAATGAAGGTACCCACCCGCACATCCATAGCAATGATGAGCAACTCACTCCTTACTGTAAGTTCTGGGAGCAGCTCGGTTTCTGCCCTTCCAGTATCCAACACCATAGACCAAAGCCAAGTTGTAGGAGTGATATACATTTAAACTTAAAATGAACAGGTAACACTATTGGGTATTTTCAAAGCCATACAATTCATATTCTGGTAGACATGGGGATGGGGTAACCTTAGCATTCATAAAACACTGAGAACAGAGCTGTTTAACCCAGACATTGGCCCACTGAATGGTGAACTCTTTTATTTCATCTCCTCCGGTATAAAAGCTTCCTCTCATGTGTGCTCCCAAAAAAGGCAGAGATTGTCTTTCATTTTTGCTTATACAAGCTCCTTGAAATGGGAGAAGAGGGTTTTTTTGTTACCTAGAGGGCTTGACTGAATGAGGTAATATATTTCCTCTTTCCTCTGGGATAGAGAAAAAAGTTAGAAGATTATGTCTACAGAATTCTGAGTGCTTTCTGAAAGAAGATAACATAAAGAAATGTGGAACTAAAGGAGACTTCCAGGCTCTTCGTAGTTTAGTGATAATGAGGAGGAAAGCAGGTGAGGCAGAGCACTTCCCATAGCCAGGGCTTGTCCAAGTCCGGAAATGGGTTCCATGGCCCACCTGAGACAAGGGCACCTCAGTCAGAACTCCAGGAAATGACTGAAAAATATTCACTAATTGCCACTGCAGTAAAAAATAGAGAATAAAATTGACCTTGAAAACGTCTGTGATGTCACTGTTTCTGAATCTCCTCTTTAAAATAAATTGCTCTCTTTCTAACATTAATCCTGTGCTTCTAAAGATGGCTCTGGTTAAAACGGGAGCCCCACCTCTGATGTATCAGTACATGATGTATTTTCATAATCTTGTGTTTGAAAACCTTGGAATCATCAGGCATTACAGCCAATCAGCTAATCTTACTGAGGCAAGAAATTAACACCTTAGCAAGGTGCAAACTGAAATATGCCCACCTCCTGATTGATAGGTAAATGAGAGAGAGAGAGAGAGGGAGAGTAGATAGCTCTGTTAAAAGTCTGGGGGCTTTTTGGATTTGTCATGCATTCACCATTATATTTTCAGCCTTTTTTGTTTTCTTGATGGGCTTTCCCTGATACCCGGTTATTCCTGCTCAGAAAAGGGCAAATGAATTGAGATATGTGCTGTTGTATGATAGATTATACAAGATTCTTCAGTGGCATGGTTGATTTAAGCTCAGACTTTAAGTAATTACAAAGCTCAGGTAATCACATCTTAAAATACCTATGAGAAAGGAGTTACTAACCTGGTTCTAGGGTGAGATCGAAAGAGCAGTGATTATTTATCTGCATGCTTGTAAGACTTTTTATTATTTATGTCCTAATATTATATATAGTTGTAATTATAATTTTCCTGTTATATTTAGCAACATTATTTCATGTTTTCCAAGGTGATCCTAAGCATCATTTTAGTAGATTAAAGTTTGTATTATCAACATCTCTAAATAATATTTATGGTATTAACTTATCATGTATATTCAACACCTTAAAAATTTATTTTGTATCTAAGGTAATGGGCTCCTCATCTTTCAGAAATCTCCATTATAGCACATGGCTATCTTTGCTTTATTATAGCTTTGAAAAATCTTAGCTACAGATGTGGGCAGGAGGAATGAAGCATAGAGGGAGAGTAAGTTCAGGAGTTCAGTTTAACACAATAAATGCCTCCTTCCTCGAACTTCACTTCCTTATTCAGGCCTCTTTTCTTCCAACTCCACACATTCTCCAGGACCTCAGTCACTGTCTGTATACCAATAAATGGCAGGTGTATGTCTCAAGCTCAAATCCCTTGTTTTTATGTACATGCCTCTCCATCCCACTTGGATAACCAATAGGTACCTCAATCTCAACACACGTAAAACTAAATCTATCTCTCCTTTGGTTTCTAAAGTTCCTATGCTTTGTAGCTCAGTGAGTGACATATTAATCCATCTAGTTGTCCAAGGCAGAAAATCAGGAGTCATCTTTCACTCATTCTTCTCCCTAATCCCACACCCAACCAATCACAAGACTTGTCAATTCTTCCTCTTTGAAATATCTCAGATTTATCCTCTATATTTATGCTGCCATTAAGTTCATACCACCTCCATCTCCTGCACTGTCTGCTAATTGGTTTTACTA
Organism: Anoura caudifer; assembly: GCA_004027475.1. Classification (NCBI taxonomy): domain Eukaryota; kingdom Metazoa; phylum Chordata; class Mammalia; order Chiroptera; family Phyllostomidae; genus Anoura; species Anoura caudifer. The sequence continues at coordinate 102,391 of PVKU01004995.1, forward strand.
CCTTCACCCTCACCATATCGATCAGCCTTTACACTACAACCTTGGACAACCTCCTTAAAAAACAAATCAAAGTTGCGCATTCTGCTCCAAACTCTCCTGTTCTATTGCTCTCTGAATAAAATCCTGAACCTCACAGCCTCTCCTTTGGCTCCATGCCTCAAGCAGCACCCCTCTTCACCTTTAACTCTATGCCTTAAAACACACTGTGCCACCTATAGTTCACCAAAAGGTCATACTTCACCTTCTTAGGGTCTATGGGCAGCTGATGCCTTTACCTTCAAAACATTGGCTTACCACACTTTCCCTTACCTAGATAATTCAAAATCATCCCTCAGGTGTCAGCTCAAGCATAACTTCTTTTTTAAAAGGCATTCCTGGGGACCACCGATTGTCCCTGGCTACCTCACCTCCGAAGTTGGATTGCCTGGCTCTGCTATGTGGCCTGCTCCATCATATCATTATTTCACTTCCTAATAACTTATGGAGATTTCATCGTAGGCTGGACATGGTGCTAAATACCTATGTGAGTTTTATTAACCTAAGGGCTTATTGATGAAAATTTAACATATAGGTATTTTGCGTGACCTCACAGGGCTTAATATTTTATTAATTAAGGGTAAATAAAGGTATTTTAAATGAAACATCTAAATTTATAGCTTCCATTAAGTAATTAGTAGATCTGGCAAAGCTGGATTCACATTTCTGAACATGGCAACAATAAACCATACTTGAATTGTGGCTATGCCCTGCAATAGCTGTTATTAGTCTGGTAGTGTTGCCATAACTAAGTATCAAAGACTGGGGAGGCTTAAGCAACAAAAAAATTTTTCTCTCACAATCTTGGGACTAAAAATCCAAGATCAGGATATTGCCAGCTGTGGTTTCTTCTGACACTGCTCCCCTCTGCCTGCAGACAGCCACCTTCCGGTTGCATCTTCACACAGCCTTTTCTCTGTACACATGCTGGCCTGGTATCTCCCTGTGTGTCCAAATTTCCTCCACCATCAGATTGGATTAAGGCCCACCGGAAAAGCCTCACACATTTAAGTGCCCAATTTCCAAATACAGTCACATGCTGAGATCCTGGGAGTTGCAACTTCAACATATGAACTCAGGGGGAACACAATTCATCCCCTAACAATGGCCTTATACTCAGCTATATATAGCCCCTACCATACTCTTGTCAATAAGACAAGCGCTCATATACCCAGCCCACTTCACTTGCCTGAGGTTATATTCCTGGCCCCTATAGTCATTCCAGTTCATAAGTCTATGTTATCCTCTCACTCTTTGGTAAAATTTTAACTAAATTAATCCTCTCCCCATTTTGTGAAATATTGACTCCAGGTTCCAAGTTCTTAGCTAATGCATTACACTACCTTTCACAATACTAATGCATTTATCTTTTACTTCCCTAGGTAGGAGTATCTTAAAAACAGTGACATGTTTTTGTTCACCACAAGGCAGCTTCAAGGTAAAGGCAGCAAGATCTGGAGCCAGGGTGTTCAAGTTTGAATCATGACTCTCCTTCATCCTAGTTACTTTGGACAACATATTTAATATTCCCACATTTCATCTGAAAGAAATGGAGATAGGAGTGTTGATATTCTAAGAGTATTAAATGAGTTGATACAGGTAAAGTACTCAAAACATTGCCTGACACATAGTAGTTGCTGAATAGGTGCTGACAATATTATTAGTATAGGGGTTTTTTGTAGTATTTGTGTCCATTTACTCAATAAATAATTATTGAGCACATATTATATACCAGGCACTTTAATGAGCATGAAAATCATGCCACCCTCAGCATGCCTGATCTCATCTAAAAAATCATTTTTGATTAGATTAAGAAACAGAATATTAAACATGAACTCTGAACTCAGACTGTAATTACATGTTTGAGTTCAAACAGCCATTTGAACATTCAAAGAAGCTCCCAAAAGTTATTTTCCACATACCCAGTGGCCTTTAGAACACTTTCCATTATTCATTCAACATAACCCTAGCATTTAAAAACAAAATTAGTAGGAAGGAATTTCACAAGAAGTTTCCTATATTTTTCTCCTCCCATGGATACACCAAATATAAAGCTATAATTTCCTCTGGGGGAAATCCAGAAACTAATTGAGTGATTTCTACACACTGAGTGACTGGGGAAAGTGTAGGAAAGGCAGAAAAACACTGTTGCCATAAACCCCGTCTCCCACACAATGATGCACAACTAGGAAACCCCCAGCTCCCAGCTTCTCCCTGAATGAAGACTTTGAGCCATACAGCTAGTATCCCAACTTTTAAGGCTACAGCTGAAGGGTAGACTCCTAAATCACTTAGCTTTGACAGCCAGAAGGGCTTGCATTCATGAGCCCCACAGGACTATAGCAAACAAAAATCAATTTTTAAGTGGGTGCAGGAGCAACCCCTGTAGCTATACACCTGGGCTTAGCACAGAGGGAGCAAACAAAAAAATGCCCATCTTCCAGGTTCTCCCTGGAACATGTTTGACTGCATACTTTTTCAACTGTTTCTAGTCATCTTCTAATCTAGGTTCAGACAGCGGTCCTCCCTGGACCCCAAAGGGGTCTGTGAGCACTCCCCCCACGTTCTTCCTCTCGATCATTCCAACAGTAAAACCAACATGTCCCTGGAAAGAACTTGCCCATAAATCTATTGCCAAATGTGCTGCCATGAGAGGAGTGGTCCATCAAATCGTATACTTTGGATGGCCAGCAGGGCTCAGCATCCATGAATTCCAAAAGGTCACATTAAACAAACAAATAAAAAGCAGTTTTCAAACAGGTGTGTGAGAACTTCCCACAGCTATCATGCACAGGCTCAGCACTGATGAGGCAGGCAGCAGCACCCATCTCCCAGTTTCTCCTTAGAAGGGATTTGACTGCACATTTTCTCATCTGCTGCCTATGGTTCTCTTTTCTAATAAGCCTGCATAAGGAAATTGACTTGATCCTCCTGGGAACTTGAGAGAGCTGTGGTCACATCCACCACTGTCTCTCCTGGGCTTACTCTAACAGTAAAACCAAGCTTCTAGTTTCTTCCTGGAAATACTTGTCACCACATCTAGCACCCCAACTGCTATGGCTGTCACCCAAAGGACTGGCTCCCAAATTACCTAGCTCTGGAAGCTAATGGGGCTTGACAATCCAGTCTCCCAGGACCACACAAAACAGAGAGACAGTTCAATTTGGGTATATAAGCACTACCAATGACTATTTAATCTGGCTCAGCACAGAGTGAGGGGGAAAAAATAAGCAACTAGCTCCCAGTTTGTTCCTGATAAAGGCTAGGCTGGAAAATCTAGTACTCTGACTTTTCCAGCTTCAGTCTGGAAGCTGGGTTTCCAATTAGCTTGTGTCAGGGAGATAAAGAGTCATATAATTAGTAGCAGTCCTTTAGGAGTCAGAAGGGAGATATATGAGTATTTCCTGTGGCCTTTGGGACAGTGAAGGATCTTAGCACACCACCAACTACTAGGAGCCATGAAGAACAAAGATGGCAGCCTGGACAGTCACACAGGTTTGAGAGACTACCCAGAGCTTGGGTCTGGCTGATTAAGAAGGTTTATCTCCTACACAAGACTAGTCCCTCAGTACTGAGAGAGGGGGCTCTTTTATCTAATGTGCAGAAACCAACACAGAGAGTTAAGAAAAATAAATATATTCCAAACAAAATAAGATAAAGCTCTGAAATCATTCTTAATGAAGCAAAGATATGTGACTTACCCAATAAAGAGTTCAAAACAACAGTCATAAAGGTGTTTACCAAGTTTAAAAGAGTAGTGCATGAACAAATTGAGAATTTCAATGAAGAGATAAAAAATATTTTAAAGTACCAAACAGAAATCGTATAGTCAAATAATACAATAACTGAACTAAAAAATAAAATCTATAGAGGGTTCAAAAGCAGACACATCAAGTACAAGAAAAGATTAGCAAACACAAAGACAGAAAAGTGGAATTTATCTAATCAGAGGGAAAAAGGGAAGGAAGGAAGGAAGGAAGGAAGGAAGGAAGGAAGGAAGGAAGGAAGGAAGGAAGGAAAATAGCTTAAGGAATAAGCTATTCCTTCAGGGTTCCCCAAGAGGTCTAATATATGTATTATAGGGATTCCAGAGGGAAAAAAAAACAGAAAGAGCAAAAAGCTTATTTAAGAAATAAATGTACAAAATGTACAAAATGTCCTTAACCTGGGTAAAGAGGTAAAGAAACAGATATCCAGATCCAAGAAACCCCAAAAGAACCAATAGGTATAAATTCAAGGAAACCTACACTGAGACATATTATAATTAAATTGTCAAAATTTGAAGACAATAAAAGAATATTAGAAGCAGCAAGGAAAAAACAACTTGTTAAAGTACAGGGAAATTCTCAACAGAATTTTCAGCAGAACCTGCAGAAGATAAGGGAGTGGGATGATATATTCTAGTGCTTAAAGAAAAAAACCTGCCAGCTAAGAATACTCTAGCCAGAAGAGCTGTCCTTCAGAATTAAAAGAGACATAAAAAGTTTCCCAGACAAACAAAAATTGGAGTGCATTATCACTATTGTGATTTTATAAGAAATGATAAAGGGAGTTACTCAAGCTAAAATTAAAGGATGCTAATTACTAACACAAAAACATATGAAAGTATAAAATTCAGTGGCAAAGGTAAATATATAGTTGAATACAGAATTTTATAATACTGTAATGGTAGTTGGTAAATCACTTATAACTCCAGTATAAAGGTTAAAAGACAAAAGTATTAAAAATAACTACCACTACAATAATAGATACACAATACAAAATATGTATTTTGTGACATCAAAAACATGAAACATGATGTAATGTAAAAATGTAAAGCTTTTGTATGTTCAGAGTTGTCACCTTAAAATAGACTATTAGAACTAAACATGTTTTATGTAAGACTCATTGTAACTGCAAAGCAAAAACATACAGTAAATACACAAAAGAGGAAAAAGCAATCAAAGCATACTAGCACAGAAAATCATCAAAAGACAAATGGAGAGATCAAAAGAGAAAGAAAAGAACTACAAAACAGCCAGAAAATAGTACACAAAATGACAATAGTAAATCTATACAAATCAATAATTACTTTAAATGTAAATGGACTCATTTCCTAAGTTAAAAGACAAAGCTATTATCTAGATTAACAAAGAAAATAAGAGAAAACCCAAATGAAATCAGAAGTGAAAGAGAGAACATTACAATAACACAAATACTAAGGATAAGAAACTTAGTATAAACAATGATACGTCAAAAAAATTGAACAACCCAGAAGACACGGATCAATTCCTAGATATGCACAACCTGCTATATAACTGAATCATGAAGAAATAGATAATCTTAACAGACAAATTACTCCTAAAGAGATTAAATGTGTAATCAATTACCTTCTAACAAACAAAAGCCCAGGAGTAGATGGCTTCACTGGTGTCTTCTATTAAACACTTAAAGAATTAATACAAATCCTTTTCAAACTTTTCTAAAAAATAGAAGAGGGAAAACTCCCAAATTCATTTCTTCAGCTAATATTACCCTAATACCAAAGCCAGACAAGGACACTACAAAAAGAAAATATGATAGATAAACATCCCTCATAAACAGATACAAAAATTCTTAACAAAATATTGGCAAACCAGCCCCGGCTGCATGGATCAGTTGGTTGGAGCATTGTCCCATACACTGAAAGGATGCAGATTCCATCCCTGGTTGGGGCTTATATGAAAGGCAACAGATCAATGTTTCTGTCTCACATCAATGTCTCTCTCTCTCTCTCCCCACTTCCTCTCTCTCTAAAGTCAATAAACATATCCTTAGGTGGGGAATATATATATACACATACATATATGGTATGTATATACCAAATTCAGGAATACATCAATTCATACACCATGATCAAATGGGATTTATTCCAAGGCTGCAAGGATGATTCATACCCACAACTCAATCAACATGATATACCACATTAACAAAATGAAGGGTACAAATCACATGATCATCTACACATGCAGTTAAAGCATTTGACAAAATTTGACACCTATTCATGATTTTAAAAATCTCAACAAATTAGGTAAAGATAGAATGTATCTCAACATAATAAAGAACAATATCACAAACCTACAGCTAACATAATACTCAATGATGAAAAGCTGAAAATCTTGCCCTGGCTGGTGTAGCTCAGTGGATTGAGCACAGGCCTGTGAACCAAGGGATCGCAATTTGATTCCCAGTCAGGGCACATGCCTGGGTTGCAGGCCAGTTCCCAGCAGGGGATGCACAAGAGGCAACCATACATTGATGTTTCTCTCCCTCTCTCCCTCTCTCCTTCCCTTCCCCTCTAAAGATAAATAAATAAAACGTTAAAAAAAATAAAGAGCTGAAAATCTTTTCTCTAAGATCAGGAACAAGACAAGGATGCCCACTCTCACCACTCCTATTCAACACAGGACTGGAATTCACAGCTGGAGCAATGAGGCAATAAATAAAAAATAACAGATATCCAAATCAGAAAACAAGGTGTAAAATTATTTTTGTTTGAAAATGATATAACCTTACATGGAGAAAATTCAAATACTCCACCAAAAAAAAAAAAAAAAACAACCCTGTTAAAGCCAATAAATAAATTCAGTAAATTGCAGGATACAAAATCAATATACAAAAATCAGTTGCATTTCTATACACTAACAGCAAACATTAGAAAGAGAAATTAAGAAAACAATCCAATTTTCAGTAGCATCAAAAAAAATAAAATACTTTGAAATAAATTTAACAAAAGAGGGGGGAATCTGCACCCTAAAAACTATAAAACACTGATGAAAGAAATTGAACAAGATACACATAAATTAGAAGATATTCCATGTTCATGGTTTGAAAGAATTAACATCGCTGAAATGTACACACTATCCAAAATGATCTATAGGTTCAATATTCTATCAAATTTTCAAGGCTTTTTTCACTGAAATAGAAAAGAAACAATTCTAATATTTGTATGGAACCACAGAAGACCCCAACTAACTAAAGCAAACTTGAGAGAGAAAAAGAACAAAGCTGGAGGCATTACAGTTACTGATTTCAAACTGTATTATAAAGCTATAGTAATCAATAGTATTGTATTGGTATAGAAACTGACACAAAGATCAATGGAATAGGATAGAAAGCCAAGAAGTAAGCCCGTGCATATAAGGCCAATTAATTTTTAACAAAGGAGCCAAGAACATACAACTGGGAGAGGACAGTCTTTTCAATAAATGGTGTTAGGAAAACTGGATATATACATGTAAAAGTATGAAAATGGGCTCCTATCTTACACCATACACAAAAATCAATTTAAAATGGATTAAAGATTTGAATGTAAGACCTAAAACCATAAAACTCCAAGAAGAAAGCATAGGCAGTAAACCACTTGACATCAGTCTTGGCAATGATTTTTTGGATTTGACACCAGAAGCAAAGCAACGAGAGCAAAACTAAACAAGTGGGGATACATAAAACTAAAAAGCTTCTGCACAGCTAAGGAAATAATCAACAAAATGAAATGACAACTTACAGAATGGGAGAAAATATTTACAAGCCTTATGTCCAATAAGGAATTAATATCCAAAATATAACAAGGAACTCACAAACCTCAGTAACAAAAAAAAGGCACACACAAAATAAATAACCCAGTTCCAGAATGTACACAGAATCTGAATAGCTACTTTCCCAAAGAAGACATACAAATGTCCAAAAGATAGATGAAAAGGTTATCAACAACATTAATCATCAGAGAAATGAAAATCAAAGCCACAAAGAGACCTTAGACATGTAAGGATGTCTGTTATCAAAAAGAGAAGAGATCACAAGTACTGGTGAGGACATGGAGAAAAAGGAAAATTTGTGTGCTGCTGGTAGGAATGTAAAATGGTACGGCCATTATGGAAAAGAGTATAGAGATTTCTCAAGGACTTAAAAATAAAACTAGCATGTGACCCAGCAAGCCCACTCTGGGAATATATCCAAAGAATCATGATCTCAAAGAGATATATGTTCATTGCACCATTATTTACAATAGCCAAGCCATGGAAACCTGAGTGTCCACCAAAGGATGAATAGATGAAGAAAGGAGTGATACATGCGAATTTTATTCCGTCTTTAAAAAGAAGGGAATCCCACCATTTTATATAACACAGAGGAACCTGTAGGGCATTGTGCTAAGTGAAAAGAGCCAAACAGGAAAGACAAATACTGCATGATACCACTAATATGTGAGATCTACTTTTAAAAAGTCATTCAAACTCATAGTAATACAGAGTAGAATGGTGGATGCCAGGGACTGAGGGGTGGGGGAATAGAGAAAGGTTGTTAGAAGGGTACAAACTTCCAAGTATAAGATGAATAATGTCTGAACATCTAATATATAACATGGAGACTATAGTTGGTAATACTTATTGTATCATTTAAATTTGTTAATAGAGTAGAACTTAAGTGTTATCTCCAAAATACATGCATAGGTAACTGTGTGAGGTGATGGATGTTTTAATTAACTCAATGGTGGGAACCCTTTCACAAGGTATATCCAGTCATCATGTGCACACTTTAAATATATTACAGTTTTATTTGCCAATGATACTTCAGTAAATCTTGAAAAGAAGAAAGAAGAAGGCAAATTTTCTCTCCAAATAAACCACACAGTAGAAAATTCTATTACTTTATGATTGATTTCTTCATAAATGTCCCTTGAGTTGTTAAATCAACAGCATTTTGATGTCAATTTTCTCCTCTTTAGTCTACTTCTAAGCAGGGATTATCAACTCTCTTCCACATAAATTATTTGCCTTTGGCCCATGAAGTTACTTTTTACTGCTATATTAGGAGAGGCAAACCAAAGGCTGTGTTCAAAACAAAAATTGTTTCCCATCATTAGCTTCACTTTATCCCTAACCCTAGTTTAAAATCTTGATTTTTTTCCTACCACACTAGTAGTGTCTACTTTGGACTAAGGTTCCAAATCCTGAGCTGACAATCAGATTTTATCTGGGCCATGTGCTCAGTCAATTAGAACATTCTGACGATGAAAGAAAGACCGATGTCTGTACAACCAGAGTTTCATCCAGAGACATGCCTTTGCACAATCAGATGGCATACTTCCCCCAGCTGGCGCTCTCACAAGTGCTTGCCCCTGCTCAGAGCAAGGACACCAGGATCAGAGCGAAGCACACTCCCGTAAACAACTGAAAGCACCGATGGTGTCCTTAGTCAGCAATAACTTAATAGCTGTCCCTTACTCTAAGCTTTCTTTGTGCTGGACAGTGTGCTAAATGCTTTCCATGTATCATTTCATATTATCTTCACAACCTTATGAGTTACTACTCTGAGTTAACTTTAAGAAAACCAAGACATAATTCACCCAAGGTCAAACTGGCAAAGCTAAGTTGACCCCACATTTGACTTGAGACTCCAAAGCCCTTGTGATTCACCCACAACACAACTTTTACAGTGTTAGTGCCACAGCATAGCAGGAAGCAAGGAGATCTAGGACCTTGTTCTGTGTCAGACTTTCTTGTGCTGCTGGAAAAGCCTTGTCCATTCAGTCCTAGGTGCTGCAGATGGATTCCACTGCAGAAACACGTGAGGATCCCACTGCTCTTGGTGTTCACGTTGATCAATTTCAGTCTCCATGTCTCTGATCTCATCTCCTCTAGCTCCACATTTAGGTCCCGGCTCTTCTCTTAGGCCTCCTCTGTTTAAAGAACCATTTGGACATGTTTCTCTTACCCTTTATCCTTATTTCCACCTAGTCCTGGTTTCCTTTGTATCTCAATCTTATCCTGAAAAAAAAGATGAAACAAGCCAATTTCTCTAAGTATCAGTTAACTCATCTACCGAATAAGAAAGGGTTTGGGGCTGGATTACCTCTGCTGCACTTCTGGGCTCTCGCATGTTATCATTAATAAAATGATCACTATCATTCTTCCTGGGGAAGCACCACACAGTTCTGCCCTAACTCCCAGGTCTGACTTGGTGACAGCCTCCCCACCTGTGAGGTGCACAGTAAAAATGAAGTTCAAAAAAAAAGAAGGACTTATATTTTAACCCACCAAGATCATCTTTTCTTTTTTCACTCAAATTTTAAAAACAAACCCTGCTGTTATATTTTCAGAGGAGGACTTCTGCCCCAAATAAATGCTCCCTAGGAACATAAAAAAGAATTTTAAAATAATGAGGAGTTGGAAATCAATTTGGAACAATTCTGTTTTTATATGATTGCATTTAATCAATTTTTTGGCTCATTATTATACATTCAATTCAAAATTTTCATGGCCAAAGGGGGGAAATGCTAGGAGGCATTAATTTCCCCTTGTTCTGCTAATGGAACAATTTTCCACTTGTCATTCTGAATGTCTCAAGAGTGGTAACATTTTCCAACCACAATCAAGCCGCAGTAGAATTGATTTGGGTATGGGGAGAGAGCACAGTGCACAACATCCGCTCTCTCCACAGAGTTCCACCTTACACATTATTCTAACCTTGGACTGCACTCTGGAGTCTCCTATCTACAAAAGATAACTGAGAAATCTAAAACCTCCTGTGAACTTCCTCACAACTTACTGGAGACGGGACCCACCTCTACTCCTCCAGAACATCTTTGAACTTGAGTAGCAGAAAAGCAGTGTACTTGAAAGACTCTGGCTCTATTGCTTTCCAGCTCTGTGAACTTGACCAGTGATACAATGTCTCTGAACTCACATGTGTGCCTTTAGAATGAGAGTAATGACAATAACTGCCTCACGGGGCTGATGTGAGAATTCAGTGAGATCATGGTTATGAACATTCTTTCAGGCAATAAGGCACAATGGTCAAGAGCCTAGACTCCTAACTGCTAAATTTGACTCCCAACTTACCCTTTATAAACTATGTATACAACCTTAGGCAATTTGCTTTAACTCTCTAGCCCACAGATCCCTTATCTATTTGAAGAATAGGAAATAATTATTGCACCTATCACATAAATAGTTGGGAAGCCTAAAGAACATAATGCATTCAGTGCCTAGTGTACAGAGAAAAGTCAGTAATGTAGCTATTGTGAATGCCAGCACGGAATTGAGAAATGAGCACTTAGGACTTCATGGGTCAGCAAGATTTCTGCAGGTGTTTGCACATCCTTAGTGTGTATATTAAGTAGCAAAGGAAAGAGAAAAAGAGAGAAGAAAGAGAAAAATAAACATTTCCCTGGATAGGGCAAAGAGGGAAAAATCCAAGAGTAAGTTGCTCTTAATTAATGTGCTTGGCCAAGGACAAAGAAAATAAAACACTTCCTATATCTAATAAGGCTCAAGGTAGCCAACTTATGTCATTCCCTACTAGCTAGCCTCAACTCTCTCTCTCTCAGCTCAGTGGACTTTATTCGTATTTTATTCTTGAAAACAATCAACTGAGGAAATTCAGATGGAGTCTCACTGTGAGTTTTTAAGAGTGCATCAGGGTCATAAAAAACAAAGTGATTCTATCTATATGGAAATGCAGAATTCAAATATATCCATTCTAATAATCAAATTATAAGGGAAATGGTCCTCTAATAGGGAGCTAATGAAAGTTGATTCCTAAGGCTGCCTGGAGCTGTACACAATAAAGAACAGATTTATAATGTGAAGCTTTTTTGTTTTTACTTATCCTCGCTCCCCTGCCCCTACCACCATTTTTATGATCTATGCCAATTACTAGATGGTCCAAGCTTGGATTAGAAGAAAATAGAATTAGCAATCAAAGTTCTCATTCGACCAAACCTCCCATGCCATCCATCCATCATGTCTGTCTCTCTCTCTCTCTCTCTCTCTCTCTCTCTCTCTCTCTCTCTCTCTCTCTCAATTTCATGTAAGTGTTTGCGTAAAGATGCTAAATTGAGTGGAATTTTCCCCTTCTGTACATTGTAGAAATGCTCCCTGTGGAACTATTGATTAGCCATTGAAACTGTGTTTTGGATAATGAGGAGACTATTAACAGGACACAGGAAGAGCAAATTTCGCCTAGACAGGTTTTATGTAATACATGGGAAAGGAGAGGCACATTTTTTTAACCTCTTAATTTTCTAGATAGATTCCCTGAAAATGTGCCATTTTAAACTTAAACTAGCTTCAGGAGTTATGTGGCGGTTACTGCAGAAAAAGCAAGCTTGAGAGAAGGAAAAAGATGAAAATACATCTCTGTCTCCAGGGTTATAACAAATTGTTTCCCAGATGAGGAAATAGAATACCCAGCCACACACCTCTGGCTGTGACCAAACACAGATTTTTCTCACTAGTTTATCGTCACACTGGTAGACAGTCACAACAGCCTGAATGGCAGTGCATGGCTGGCACAGACAAATATGGGCAATAACCCAACCCTTCCACCCAGCACATTTTCCTAAGTGACTAGGAAAGACCTCCTCCATAAGGCCATGTGGATAAAGCTTCTTCAGACAGGAAAAACGACCTTTACTACTCCTGCTTGTCACATGCTGCAACCCCTCAACATAACCAAGGAAGAATATAACATAGGAAGAAATGCCACAGGACCATTGCCAGACAGTACATTATAGCATAGGACATAAGAGTAACATTTTCACCATAACCTTAAACAATAATGCCCCAGAAGGTAGGAATGACATAATGGCGTGGCACAAGAACATGAAGACACTGTTAGGAACCAAACAGAACACAAGCACAATTATGCACGTTATTTCAGAGATAAACACTGCCCACTAAATATTTTGGACTGGCATAGAGTTTTTATTTTTGGTTTTGTTCTCAATTTTGAAATTAGTCAGAGCCCACATTCTGGAATTTGGAGTTGGCTCTCCAAATTCCTGTTTCCTACCTTTTCCAAGAATTTGAGACCCTGAGCAATGGGAACATAGTGCAGGATGCAAATTATGTTTCGTTGACTTGTATGCTTGAAACCTATATAGTTTTGTTAACCAATGTCACCCCAAGAAACTCAATTAAAAAAAAAGAATTTGAGACCCTGAGTTTGAGAGACAGACTACACGGAGTACTTTTTAGAGCACATTTGAGAAAAGCTATACCTTCTTCCACTGAAAGCCACTGATGAAAGTATTAGGATTAAAGGTATTTTTCAGCAAATAGATGATTAAACATTAAGACTGAATCACCAAAGCCTGAAGCAAGAAGTCATAAGACATCTACAGATGAGAGTCTAGGCCTCCAAACAGCAGCCACTTGCCAGGAGTGACTACGGAGCAGTTGAAATGTGATTTGTCCAAACGGAGGTACCAGTTTTGAACATTTAGTACAAAGAAATGCAAACTATCATATTCATAATCTTTATTCTGATCACTCACTGAAATGACAATGCTTGGGTATATTGGGCTAAATATAATATTATGATTAATTTTTACCTATTTATTTTTAGTGTGGCTACTAGAAAAGTTAGTAACATTTGCTAGTCACCTTGTGCTTGCACAGACAGCACTGCTCTAGAGGGACCTTAACACTTCCCTGAGGTGCATGAACTTGTTAGTACTTTTTAGAACTTACTTAGTGAAGAGGAACCAAAGGCTGATATTACAAAAACACTATGTATAGCTTGTAGCTTATCATATATGTATGTAGTAAACCATATGTAGTCATCATTATATACAATGGGTGCAGGCAGTCTCAAAGAGTTTTGGGGTTTTTTTAATGCTCTGCAGTTAGTGTATGTAGATCCTTCAACTGGATGAACTATACTAAGTTAATTAATTAGTAATAATCATAGAATCCTAAGTAATGAAACCCATTTAACCATCATACAGTGCATACCATTCTCATTTCTGTGGGTTCTCTGGACACTGATGAGGAATAGACCTCAGTTCTTGAAATGACCCGCCATGATCATGCTGCAGAAACCGCCTTGATGAAAAGGAATAGGCACAGAAACTTCCGGTGTGATGACAGACTTCTCATCTTGGCTTCACGGGAGACTTCAGTTAACTGCGCTGGGACTCAGTGTCTTCAAGGCTAATCAAATTGAGGAATAATGTCCATCGGGTTTCTGTGAGGATTACAGGGAATGAAGGACGTGAGGTGCTTTGCAGACCATACAGTGTTGCCTCAAAGCTTGGTGCTATTGACCTGAGTTGGAAACTTTCGTCACCCCTTCCTACAGGAGCAGAACCCAGAGCAGGTCTGGGATCCCGGTCCTGTCATGGGTGGGGCTGCCTTACAAGCTGCCTTCGCTTTGGAAGCCAGTCAGCAAGATGTCTGTGTTCAACCAAACAAAATCCGCTCAACAGCTCAGAAATGCAGTGTCAGACAACTGGTGAGATTAAACCTTCATTGAGTTGGACAGTTTTTGAGTTCTTGGGATTCTGTCAGTTGTTTTTACATCCTTCAACAAGCCTGCTTGTTCCCTTCCAGGGCACCAGTGAATTTGTTTCAAAGGCCAGCTCCACAGAGCCTGCACAGTTCACCTTTCCCTCTTGTCTACTATCAATCTTTTAAGCTTTGGATGTTCTACTCTCTCTCTGTAATATTTTCTCCTCCCATTATTAAAACAAAAAAATTACCTGCGGATAATTCTAGGTTGGTCCTTCCCAGTTTCTCCACTGAAAACAGTGTCCCTGAGACAGTCATCATCCCTCAGGGGAAATACTAGTAATTGTAAAATCCTAGTAATTGTAAAATCCTAGCTCATAGAGTTCTTATGTGGGTACTTCCTTCATTTCCTCTGATTCTACAGATAATATTTTACTTGTTTTTCTAAATTAATGAATTTATTGTTAACTACTTTATATAAAAAGTTCTGAGAGCCCCTAAAAACTATAAGAAAGAAACAAACTGGGTTCCTTATTTCTCCCCAATAGACCTAGTATAAATTTCTTTCTCTCTAAGAATGGAATATCTTCATGACCCTCAAAACTCCTTAAACACATCACTTCGATTCCTTGACAGGAGATAACTTGCCTCCTCCCACAAATTTACCCAATTACCAATTTTCACATGTATAAAGATTTGCTGGTGTGCTCAGCAGGCATCCTTTTTCCTGGAAGTCTTTGCTAAGCTTTGCAAGAACCTGGGTAACCTTACATAAATTGGTTAACATCTCTCTGTCCTCAGATTCTTTGTGAAACAGAAATGGCCATACCAGAAGAACTTGCTGTGAGAATTAAATATTTTTCAGCACATTAAAACACTCAAGATGCATTAGATACCCCTATAATATCAATGGAACCTACCCCCAAACTCTATTAGATGCCCCTTCTCTACAGCTACCATTTGCTGTTTATCTTTAATATAGCCATACTTACTCTACTGTAATAGTCTGGATACATATCTACCAAATTAAAAATAAAGCTTACTGTTTCTTAAGAATTTGCTATATATACAGCATACTTTGCTTATATTAACTCATTTCATCCTGCCCAACCCCATGTAATGTATATAATTATTTATTTTTTCAGCCGAAAAAAGTAAGACTTAGGTACAGTCCTATGCCCAGGGGCACACACTTCATAAACGAGAGAAGAAGGACTTGAGCCAAAAGCCCAAACTGTCCACTAGTCACTGCACTTGACCTCCTCCCTTGAGTTCCCAGTCTACCATCTCTGTGTCTTCCTGTGGCTAGTGCAGGGCCCGATGCATAAGTTTACATTCACTCTTTGGTTAGAGTAAATCATTAATGTAACACCTTTCCAATGAGCAGCATAAATATTTTTGTTTCGACCAAATATATTAAGATACACAAAAATGATATGGCTGTCACATGGATCTATGGGTGGCTTTTTAAAGGGTTAAGCTGACTGAGCTTTCTCATTTTAGAAGCATTGCCATATCCTTTTCAGGCAGGAAAAGACATAACAGGAATAAATTGTAGGCAGATGTCTCATTTCTCCAATTTATTATTCTGGGGTGAAAATATTGAGTGACATAATGCATCACAGGACTGTCATGACTAAGTATGGAACAATACATCAAACAGGCATGGCTCTTGGAAAAACGACCAAACAGGCCTCAGCTAATGATGGATTAAGTTATTGGGATGTTTTAAGGTTATTAACATTATGGGGGATGGGAGGAATGTTTCAAGAAAGAAAGTATATTCCTAATCAGAAGGTAATATGTGTTTCAAGTCAGGTTTAATGTAGGGTCCCTGAAAAATCAAAGAGTAAGGATATTTTTTCAATAATAAATTTAATCTATTGGGGTTTCTCCCAGCAAAGAGATTCTGAAGCAGAAAAATGGGTTCACAGCTAGGCAAAAAAAAAAAAAGAAGAAGTGTATAAAGGACCTTGAATAGTAGTATGTCAAGAAGTTTGGCCTTCATCCAACAGACAGCAAAGTGTCACATCAGCTTTTTTGGGGGAAAAATGACACCAAGGTGACACAACTCTAGATGAAGTAACGGGAATTGGAAAAAAAAAAAAAAGAGAAATTTAGAGACACTAAAAATACAGAGGAGGGAGCAGATTGAAGGAGATATTCAGGAGGAAGAATCAACAGCACTCAAGGGCCTCATGATGACAGAGAAAAGGAGACCCAAACAGCAGATGGGAGACAGAAAGAGAAACAGGAACAGGTTTGAGGGAGAAGGAAAGATAATGACCATTAGTGCGGTCATGGGCTTGTGGGGTGAGAGGACACACAAAGGGAGAGAGACAAACACAGAACCTTCTCCACTGTTAGCCTGAGGAGAAAAGATAATCACTTCCAGTCTTTGACACGTAAGTTATTTGTGCCATGCCCATAGCTAGCCCAATAAATATTTGCTGCTGGTGTAGGAGATATTAGCGGCAATGAGGATTTAGGATCTAATCATGTGCAACCTATTGATATCATTTGCACCTTTGTGTTACATGGTTATTAACTTTTTATTTGCTTCCACATATAAAGTAAACTCCTGCAGATGTCATTGCCAGGGACTCTGTCCAGTGCCTTTTTGTGTCCCCCTAGAGAAAGGGGCATGGTTTCTACCAGGTGCTCAAATAATAACTCATTTAATTGATTTCTTGGGTGACTAACCTTCCCTCTGAGACTCCCCCTCCTCCCACTTCTATAAATTCTCTGTCCAAACAGTCTCTCTTTGGTCCCTAGATGCCTCTTCTTGAGCCAAGCAGATGTGTAAAACTAAATTCCTCTTTTTTTCTAATTGAAATTGCAGTTTTTGTTATTACCATTTACAAATATTGTTCTAGTGTCATAATTTCTACAATATCAAAGAAAGCACTTTCAACATTCCAAGCTGGCCCACCAATGTCTTCTGCCTGCTGGATGTCCACCCATAGATGCAATTTCTTTAGCCTGAACAATCCTGTAAAAAATCCATTTTTTTACTTTTTCTTCCAAAAAAAAAAAAAAAAAACATTAGAAGAATTGACAACACTGGGTTTATTTCCCTCTCAGCAGCTATCTACTGGAACTGAGGAGCACCGGGTCCCTTCAAACAGACAGGAAGTGTGGCTTCCACACTCTTTCTCCTCACTCTTTAGCTGCCCACTTGGCCCTGTAGGCATGGGACTTTGCCCCTGTGTTAATTCCTGTTCCTAGAGAGGAAAAAGTCTTCTCTGTGTGGGTCTCAGGAGGCAGCAGATTTCTGCCCTTGCACCTGGACCGTGCACCTTGCCTACCCTTCTTCCTTCTGCTGTGATGCCTTCCTGCTTTTGTCTGCTGACCTGACTTCTGACCCATGCCTGGTCCTAATGCACCATCACTGCGACGTGCTAAGCCTCTCATTCGCCTGCAGTCAGGCTCTAATTCTCAAACTTGCTCTGATCATCCATGATAGACTGAGGTCCAACCTGAACCACTCGTTAGGTTTGCTCTCTCAGTCAACTTTACTCCTGTTCTACCAAACCTGTCCAAGACACCTCAGTAATCCCAGCCTGCTTCTTCCTACCCACCCCACACTGTGAACTGAGTGGCAGGCTGATACAGAGCTACTTTCCTTCTATGTCTCCTCTCTCTTGCTCCCCTCCCCCATCTTTTTTTAAACATTTTATTTATTTATCTTTAGAGGGGAAGGGAAGGAGAGAAGGAGAGAAATATCAACGTATGGTTGCCTCTCATGCGTTCCTTGCTGGGAACTGGCCTGCAACCCAGGCATGTGCCCTGACTGGGAATCGAACCGCAATCCTTTGGTTCACAGGCCCGTGCTCAATCCACTGAGCTACACCAGCCAGGGCCCTTCTCCCATCTGATTGGCTCTCCTAGCTCTGTCCTCGCAGCAGGGTCCAGAGAGGGGACTTAATAAAGGATTGATTAGTGTTCCTCAAATGCTGCACAATGAGAAGATTTTTTAAGGCCCTCTGGACTTTGTGCATTAAGGATATTTCATAGGGAACTTGACAAAGGCTTGTAGAATACATTTCATACAAGAAAGAAGTTGAAAAGGGCAAAAAAAATGACAAAAAGAAAAAAGTGTACACCAAAATACTGAGACTGAAAAGCCTACTGAGAGTAAAGCTGGCTCTGACCTTTGTCCTCCCCCAAATGAAAAGCACGATTCTCCTCCTCCTCCCTCATGTCTGAGTCTGTCAAGCATGATTGATGACACAGCTTCTGCTAAGGACACTGCTGAAATATTTCCATATATAAAATGAAAGCTCGCAAAGCACTTATCTGCAGAAGAAAAAGCAAGCCATTGTAAAAGATAGAACTGTGGCAATTAAAGAGAAAGGAGTGAAAGAGAGCACAGCGGCTGGCAGGACGACATGCCACCTAATGGATGTTCCCTATCACGTTTCACCATGACGGTCCCTTGTCTTGAAACTTTCCAGGGCAAGAATCAAAGACACAATGACACATTCCCCACCACTCTCCAAGTAAACTCCCCAGTCTTAAAGAAAGAAGCTTGCTGTCTCCCTTTCTAACCAATCCTACCATGTAGCTCCCAGGCCCATATTCTACCTCCTAAGTTACAATGGACTCCTCATTTTTACCAGACTAAATCCTACCCATCTTTTAAGAACTGCCCTGCATTTTGTGCCATTTTTCACCTACCCAATCTACTATGCTCTCTTCCTTGTCTAATCTATAGTGAATATAACACAACCTGTACCCACATCATTCACCAACTAGATTATAGGCACCTCAGATTCAAAACAAGGACCTGTCACTTTATCCCTACCACAATGACTAACATTTAGTAGGTCTCAATTATTGAAACAAATATGCCATTTTGTTGTATTCTTAATTACCTCTTTCATTTCTTACCTATTTTTTAACTCCAAGGATTATGAATTATTATATTTCTTTGGCAGTCTAAGTGATACCAAGCCCACAGTAGGAAATACATATTTACTTGATAGAGTTTGTTGATTGACTAAAGAAATTTAAAGCTTTTCAAAACAAGTGACCAGCTTCAGTGTAAGATATTCCGTCACCTGGATAGGAAATACCACTTTGTGGCTGGAACAAAATTGTGCAGACTATGGACAACCCCAGGGCTGTTCAATGCCATAATTTTTCTAAGATGCAGGGGAAAGCCCCAGGTTTTGCTTCTTGGATTTTCAAATATCACTTCAGAATGAGTGACAAGCATCTGAGCAGCCATCCTGAGGATCTTACTTCAGAGTTCTCAACTTATCCTCAAAGGGAAGGGCATATCACACTCAATCAGTTTGCACGTCAAACGACAGTTTTGTTTTTTAAATGCTTTTGCAGTGAGTTCCACCTGGGACTTGTAAATCCATTTGAGATCTTGATTTGCACATTATTGTTGGATGCAAGACTCTGTGATGAGAGCTCAGCTGTCAATAGAAAGTGAAGCAGGACGTCAGCCTGCTCCTCCTTGCCTGCCCCCACCTCAACCTCAGCCTGCCTTGAATCTCCTAGGCAGGCAGATTCTGGGGCAAAGCAGTGGAAATAATCAGATAGGATCTGAAAGTCTGGGAAAAGAATCCATGTGGGAAAAAAGACTGACATTAGGTTGTCTTCCTGTCTCTAACAACTGCTCTATGACAATCAGCTTTAAGTAACAAGTTTTTGAAAACCAAAATGTTAGATACAATTTTGTATAAGAAAATTATTTGTGTGCACAAAACTCTGTATTTTCTCACACAAACAACATTTTCACATGCAAATTGGGCTGTTAGAGCTATAGCTAATTTAGCAGCGTGTAATTCAGTGCTTTCTGTAAGCATAAATGGGAAGTGATACTGGTGTGGCTACAAAGTACATTGAAGAGAGTAGCTGTCAGTCAGCAGAGTTATCTGCCTACAACTAGGGGGCTCCTGGAAATGCTATAGCTCTGTTGAGAGGTAAAGTGGACAAACTGCCTGAAGTGAACATATTTTTGTTACCAGTGACATTGGCTCTCAGTTCTTCAGTTTGGCAAAGAACAAATTCAGACTCAAGAACTCTAGTGCAAGAGTAAGTTTATCATGCAAGAAAAAGAGTACTCAGAAGGTTCAAGTGGGCTGTCTTGGCCTCTTAGAAAGAAAGTCACAGAGGCAGAAGATGTGAGCCAGCTGGGTTGCATGGACTCAGGAAACAAGTGACAGAGGCAATAGAAGGCCCTTTGGAGACCGGTTCAGGGGGTTAGCCTGGGACGAGATGCCACTGCCTGCTGCTGCCCTGGTTGGAAGTCTCATGGGGACCTTTAGAGCTTAGGAGAAAGGAAGCAAAGATACATGCCTGAAGAAAGAAGGCACAGGCATGCTCTAGTGAGAGAACATACACTGGATCATCGGTCTTAAGACTTTTTATCTGTTTTCTAAAGGCCGGAACTTTAGGGGAGTTCTTGGAGGAGGATTTCAATAGAATTTCATCAGCTTTCCAGGTGTGCCCTTTAATATGCTACTGCATCAAAATGAGCATAAAGGTCATTCTCTGGCCAGTTTCACCTTCGAAGAATATTACAGAAGAGGGACTGGGACCAAAATGGGTCTGTCCCAGCATGATCTGGAATGTGTAAGATAAGATCTTGGTGATTTATTATCTGGCTGTAAATTGCTTGGCCAGTTTGTTCAGCTGTCTGTCTCAGTTTCCCCATTCCACTTGTCCAGGAATTTTCCTAACTTCTTACTGTCCATCCCATTTTCAAGCAAGTTATTGGTTAATTGACTATGGTCAACTTTCCTCTGCATGGGGTAGGTTTATTCCAGTCTCAAACTCACATATGCCACCCAGGTTAGTACCTTGATGTAATAAATGGTCCAGCAGGCTGCTCCATTGGGTAGGTGTAACTGCTCTAAGTCCCTCTGTCATCCTAGAATCTGCATTTAACTGGAAATCAGCAGCACACTGAAGCCAAGTACTTGAGAAGTGTAATAAAGGCACTATTTACAAAGAAGTAGGCAGGGATTAGGAAAAGCAGCAGGGTTTGTACAGTACCTTGGGGCTAGTAAGTGGTTGCACTCTCTAGTCACAAAGGAGCACAGGAATAGGTGAATTATAGATCCTGGAGAGAGAGCTCTACGAAGAAGACTGCCCAATAGTAGTTAACTTTCAATTGATAAAGGCAGCCAACCCATCATGACCCCCAGGGAGAAAGTCAGGAGGTCAGAAGGATCAATACTCTGACTTCATTTTTTTCTCTCCCTCTAGAGTCTTGCCAGCACCCTTCATTGATGAACACCACCTGGAAGGCCGAAGGCCAAGGTATTTCTTGATTCCATCTATACTAGCCAACCTCCCAAGCACAGGGCAGGGCTTTGAATAGATGCAGAGGCACAAACCAAAGATATCTTTCACGGGTTTCTCAGAGCCAAGGATTTGTAACAATCACATTCTATTGCATATTTCAGTATTTCTAGGCCTTGGGCTCCAGAGCTTCTCTGAGAAACATCATAATTATCCCTTGCCCAGCACTATTCCCCAGCCTCTGCGGAAATTTTCATGATTAACAATAGCTGGCTTACATCTCTAAGAATCATTCTTAAGACCTAACAATTTTAGTGTATAATACTAACATAGAAATGACTGCGGGGCTTACCAGTGGCCACAGAGTTATCAGTTTAGTTTACTCCCTAATCATAGTCCAAAGCCATTGTCTCTGTAACATAAACCACATATGGACAGAAACTTTATTTTCTAATTCATCTCTACTTCCACATGGTATGTTTTCCAACTTCTCCTGCTCTCATTGGTTTCATTTTGCATGCAAATAATCAGCATCATACGGTCCAGATTTAATTGTTCAGAAGTTATTTGGTGTGTGCTACTTCTTTTCTCCCTACCTAAACTACAAGTGTCTCAAAGGCAGAGGACATGTATGATATTTATCCAAATATCTATTAGGGTCTCAATTGGTCTTTCCCTGTTGATTAAATTCCCCCAAAATTTGCAAGTTCTAGCAACCAGCATTTACAGGACATTTTCTATGCACCCAGAACTCTGACAAACTGTAGACAACTTGCTGGTAAAAACTAAGTTTGCTTTATCTCAAACCTGCCACAGAGTAAAGCACATAGACAGTCCTCCTACAGAGTAGTAATCACTCTCAAAGTTTACAAGAAGGAAGGAAGGAAGAGGAAAGGAGGGAGAGAAGAGGGACAGCTGATGTGCTCTTTGTGTGTAAAGACACTCACTACATTAGGCACGTGGCAACTGTAAGATGCTGAAAAATAACTTGAACCATAACCTAAAGCATATAGTGTTGCCTAGAAGCTATGAAGGTAATTGGCCTCTGAGTGTGCATCTTTATGTATAAGCCAACTTGATGTGGGTGATGCCATTCAGATATGTGTGTCCTAGGAGTCATAAAAAGATATCAGATACATCTATAAGCACCTTCTAGACACTGTGCAATAAATTCCTGACCATTAGCCACAGCCTCAGAATACAAAGCTAATGACAGGTGCGCCTACTGTTATCTTTGCAAACACAGGAGGAGAATGTTTTTGGATTTAAATTGATCAATAGAACACTAATAATCTGATAAGTTTAGGGAAAAAATTCTTAAGAAAAATATCTTAAAATACTTATTAAATTTTTACCATTTATTATTAATTTTTAATTTATTTTATTTATAATTATTAAATCTATTAAATTGTATTATATTTATTAAGACATAGCTTCATCTCTCTATTTCTTTTTGGCCCATACAACATAATCTCCAAACTGAACAGCAGTGCTGAGAGCTTGCTTTTCCTTAGGCACAAGATTTGTCAAAACAACCAAAATTATTTCAAGCAAGCTCCATGTGAAAACAAAAGTTTTCAAGCAGGGTGGCAAAGAGCTATTTGTATGAGGATTATTCAGCCAGTATTCTCTGAGACAATTCATATTTCATGCAACTGTATTCATTTCAATATGTTTGATAAATTAATCGCGCAACTAAATGCCCTTCTATTCATTCATCTTGGTAAGACTTTATGGGAAAAAAAAAACTGTAAATCAGAAAGCAAACACTTTTGTCAGACTATGTGTCAGAAGTACTTATTACAATAACAGAAGGTCCAAGCAACTTGAATGAGACACATACACACCAGTCCCCACAATTTAAAAATACAAATGGAATTAAAGAACAAACTGACAGTAACCAGAGGGGAGGAGGGAGGTGGATAACAGGGGAAAGAAGGGGAACGGTCATCAAGGAACATGTATAAAGGACTCATGGATGAAGGCAATGGGGCGGGGGGGAGGATTGAATGTGGGAGGTGGGGTGGGTAGGGAGGAGAGTAATGCAGGGGAGGGAATGGGAACAACTGCAAGTGAACGACAATAAAAAAAATAAATGAATAAAAATGCAAACACAAATTGGATCCCACTTAGTAAGAGGAAATGGTTTAAATGTTGGGAATGGAAGAGTTAACAGACAGGAAGCCCTAAAGAAGTTCTAATTCCAACCTGGATAGGTGACTGATTTCACACAAAAAGGTTGACAAACCCAGGAGTAGAAATTCCATCTCTGCTCTTTGCACCAGAACCATGACACTGGCACCTATGGACTAACCCTGGGAAACAAGTTCCAGACATGGAGCCTCCCCGACTGCCCCCCCCCCCCAACAATTTAGGATCATTCAGCATTACACCCTGGTCAGTCTTATCTGGGATCCGCAGGACCTCCCGACACAGGCTCAGGTTCAGGCTCTTGCCGCCCATTCTGGGCAAGGGTACGTGTTTATTGTGTGCACTGGGAGGCTTTTCTCGTTGTTTGTTTTGTTTTGTTTTGTTTGTTGTTGTTGTTTGGAGCAGGGAAGTATGAGGATCAGTGTGATGGGTAAGACAAAGCAAGAAAAGTTCATCGTTAGAGCTGCACTGTCCAACACAGTAGCTCCTAACCATATGGCTACTATTTAACTTAAACATAACTTAAGATGAAATAAAATTAAAAATTTAGTTCTTCAGTTGCACTAGCCCCATTTCTGGTCCTCAGTAGCCACATGTGACTCATGGCTGTCACATTGGACAGCATAGACATCAAACACAATTATCATTGAAAGTTCTTTTAGACAGTGCTACACTAGAGTATGTTACTAACCCTTCGGGTAATCTATCCTCCTGGCTCATTTTTTTACCATTTAGATAGATAACAGTTTATATTCTGCATGGCATCATTTTCCTTCACTGCGTCTCAAGAGACCATCATGTTTATGAGCAGCTAATGCTTTTGCACTTTCCTCTGTATGAAGTTTGTTCTTAATATTACCTTGGATACTAATTAAGTGGGATTTGGAAGTAAGAACACATCGGCACTGTTAAAGTTAATGGCTTAATCCTTTAGCACAGGAGACAACTTCCAGAGCTTGTTTGAAAGGTTTTTATCGATGCGTAGGGAATGCTCTCCTTCATTATCCATGAGCGCTGCCTACTGCGCTATCCTCAGGAACTCTGCCACCTACACGTCCTTCCAGGAACTGATCCTGAGAAAATATTCCCAGGCCTTAGCATTTCTTAGCAGGAAAGTAAACTGCTAATAAAAGAGAAGAGGTTATTTTTCAAGGTAATTCTAGAATCACCAAGTTCCAGACTTGTTTTTTTAATCTGTTTCTTAGAAACAAACTTGGAGTAAACAGTTTATTCTTTATTTAGGAAGAATATAAACAAAAGATAAACAAAAGCAGTTGACGGCGCATCAAAACATAACCTTGTGGGCTGAAGGGCTGGATGTCTCCATACAGTTTTCTGTCTGTATGGGTTTGTTTTGCTTTGTTTTGTTTTGCTTAATCCCCTCACCATTTTTACCCAGCCCCATTCATTGTTCTATTGGTCTTAGTTTTTGTTCTGCAATTAACTGATGTCATTACTTGAGAAAAAGCATCATATCTTAACCATCTTGCATATCCTTGACAGTGTCTAGCGCAGAGATAGAAGCAGCAAACGCACACAGGGGACTGCTAATTGCTGGTTAATGTTACAGGGAGAGTAATGACTCTCCCCAAAGATGTCTACAACCTAAACCCCAGAATCTGTCACTATGTTATGTTGCATGGCAAAGAGGAATTAAATTTGGAAATGGCATGAAGACAGCTCATCAGTTGACTTTAAAATAGGTACATTGGCCTGGATTATTACCTTGTGGCCATTGTAATCCCAAGGGTCTTTAAAGGGGTGGGGGGGGGAGGCAGTCAGAGTCAGAGAAGGAGATACAAAGACAGAAGCAGGGGTCTGAGTGAAGGGATGTGAGAAACTCTTGATCTGCTGATACTGGCTCTGAAGATGGAGTCAGGGGAACACAGGCCAAGCAGTGAAGATGTCCTTAGAAACGAGAAATGACAAGGAAGTGCATTCTCTCCTAGAACCTCTAGAGAGGAACAGGTCTCTCCCAATGCTAATTTTAGCCCAGTTATGACCCAGGTCAGTCTTCTAAGCTATGGATTTGTAGGACAATAAATCTGTGTTGCTTTAAGCCACAAAGTCTGTGATAATTTGTTACAGCAGCCATAGAAAACTAATACAGATAAAATGCTTCTTTCTCTTTTCTTAAAAGAGATGTGTCAATTTATTACATTTATGATTCATAACCATCAACAAATGTTCAATTGTTTATGGAGAGCACAACACTGACAGAGGTGTATGCCAAAGGAAAATTTGGAATTTTATCCAAAGGAAAAACCTTTTTATTATTTTAAATTAGTGTCTCACATCCTCCTTCCAGTGATTTGCTTATTCAAGACAATTAACTGTCTTGTAGGTATGGGAACTTGGTGCCATGGAAACATTTATTTGCTGCCATCTCTCTCCCAGGGCCAAAAGCCAGCTTTGCACATGGGATTGCATAATTGATAATTATTAAATACAATCTAAAGGGCCAGGATTAACAGACTAATTGTTGACCAGTAGTTCTATTGGATTTCTTTCTAAAGCAACCTTCTCCTCTGCTCTTCGCTCAAGGTAATCAGGTTTTCCTTTTTTCTTTTATCAGAGGTCCTTGAAGTGTTTCTGCAGACTCCAATTTTCACTCACTGGCATGACAATTTTCATTAGAAAGCTGGGATCAAATGCTTTTGCCACAGGGCATGGAAGGGAGCTAGGCAGGCCTGGTTGTATTATATTATTTTCTTAGCTTCCCTGGAGAGAAGAGGGAACCGTTAAACAAGGAGAACTGGTTACCCAAGATAGCTATTTATCAAAGAAAGAAGAATCTGATAACCAAAAGAGAATGATTAAATTTAATTTTAAGGGAGAAATTTCTTCATGGGCTGGCATATTGTACTAGATGATGCCTATGATCTCTTGCAGCAAAAAAATTCTTTGAATACCCCTGATCATTAGAAAATCACGCATCTCATGACATTGTTCTGCAGTGTATACCTCCTTCTCCCTTCCCCTACATAGTCCTCCCTTCTCCTAGAGCACTGGCCCTCACCCCACACCTCACTGGTGAGGGCTGGACAGCTTCACATCATTGCTAGTTCAGGAGTCCTCTCTTAGTTCCTTGTATCACTGCTCACATTTGTAAGTATCACCCCTTTTTTGATAAAATTTACCAGTCACCTGACTGATAAAATCCTCTAGTTTATACTCATGGAATTAGTGTAATAAGTAATTATCCCGTTCCCTATTACTCCCCCTCTGCAGGCATTCATAGATTCTCCATGGATAACTTCCTTCAGCCTCAAGCAGGCACAAGCCAGGAGGCAAGGAAGTTGGTGATTCAGGCCATGGAAGTCAGCCTCCCATACCAAAGAGCAGGGCAAAAAAGTAATAAATGGATTCAAGAAGGTGGAAATTAGATAGAGAATAGCTTGCACGGGGTTACTTTGTCAGGATAACCAGGAGTCATAAATTTCCACTTTTGGTTTTTATTGAAACCCTAACTCATCGGTTAAATTCCTGTTGTGTTTGGGGTGCATTTTTCTTTGAAATGACAAGAACATAAACATTCTGCAATTGCCCCCTCCTTTTTTTCCTGTTTTTCTTCAAGGTCTTATTGAATGGCTATTTTCTCCTGGATTTCTTAAGTCCTTTTATTTCTGCCATATAAATGATGTCTGCCTTCACCTATATAATAGATTCCCCTTCACATCCCTTACAGCCTATTCAACATTGGCAAGTAACCTTTGGCAAATGGTAAGCATGCAATAAACATTAGCCAATTTTATTAGCCATGCACGTCCGATTAAATAAGGGAAGGCTTCTGAGATAACAAGGATATTTATAGGTAAAACAAACATATAGCTGGTTAATCAGGTAAAAATCTAGCTGAAAGTGTAAAAAGAAAAGGAGAAGAAAGATAAACAAGTTAAACAACACCACGGAAAGCAATGAGACAAGTTCAGAATGCGGGTCTCTTTATAGAAAAACTGCCTCGTGTCTTTAGTAAATCAGTACGGGGTAAAGAGAGAGTGGAGGGGACTTTTTTATCAGGATTCAGCAAACTTTGTCTGAAAAAAATCCAGATAGTAGTATTTTGGGCTTTGTGGGCCACATTATATCTGTAGCAACTACTTCCAACTTACATTGACTAAAAAGCCTTTAACTTTCCATAATTATAATAAAAACTCACTCTCTCAGCAATATCCTCAAAGTACACTATTTATACTAAGATTTTCATGGAATATCCCTGTATGAAAAATAAGGGGATTCAATTTTTTTCAATTATTTTAGAGTAGCACAAAAAGAATGTCCAAAGATGTTACAGAAAAGAAGACCTGTGAGTCAGGACCGAGAAAAAATTTCAAACCAGGGATCGCAGAACTGAAGATGTGATGAAAAAGAGGAGTGCTCCCAAAACAAAGTCAGTTTTCAGTCAGTTGAGAAAGTAATTCAGTAACATGAGCAATCAGCCTTGTGGGAAACATCCTTTGCTCCATCTAGGCTTCAATGAGAAAGAAAGAAGGAGAGAAGAAAAGATAGAAATCAGTCAATCAAACAAAAATGTCATCAAAATAGGAGAGGAAAATACATCATAAAGGATCTTTAGTCTAACTTTTTGTGCACCAAACTCACCACTTCTGTATCACCCATTGTACCATAACAATACTTTAATTATTGGTGAGTTTTTGTAACAAAATTTTCAAACAAAATGAATCATGCTTCTAAAGTGGTCTGTTCAGGTTCCAGATTGTTTAGAAGAAAACATTATTCAAATCCAAGATACAAATGAATAAAATCAGTGAGGCCTTTCATAAATGTTAAGATTAAAAACACATATTGGAGAGAGAAGATGGTGGTGCGGTAAGAGGATGCACATCCCTCTTCCCCCTTCACACAGGTGAAAAACTGGGCCAATTTTCAATGGAGCACAGCAAACAGACACCAGAAACACAGCATATTTGAAAACAGGTGATCGAAAATCGCAGTGGACATTGAAAAACCACATGGTAAGGAGAGTACTCCAGCAGCGTGGAGACCAGGGCGGGGGCTGAGATCCCGGGCCAGTGCTTGCCTTGAGACTCTAGGGAGGGAGCTGGGTCAACCACTCCGTGATCAGCCAAACAGGGTCTTGGCAGCACCAGGATAAACCTGGTTGCTTGAAATCTCACAGAGAGGAGTTAAGATCTCATAGCTCTGGGAGAACTGAGTGTTGGAGCTCACACTTTTGTCTACACCCACATGCCATTGTAAACAGCTGTGCGGGGATCCATTCACACCAGTGCGCCACTGAGAGACCTGTGGTGCAGTTGCTGGGCACCTCTATGGTCTCTTGCCCACCCCCGCCCCACAGGCACATGTGCCAGCAGGGAGCAGTGATATGGTCTCTCGGCGCCATTGTGCCATCAGAGACCTGAGTGGGCTACTGGGAGATCTTAGACATCGGTGTGCAACCTGCGTGGGGTTGATTCACGTTTGCAGGACAGTTGGCACCTGTGCAAGGAAGGCTGAAAGATCATCAGTGCTTGCGCGTGCGCACAAACACAGTAGGAGCCTGCCACCGCAGGAGACACACCTGAGACCCTGTGCAGAGAGACCTGGGCTAGCTCTGAGGACAGTAGGCCAAAGAAAACTGACTGCTAAACAAGGAGAAAAGCAATACGGTCACCCCTTGGCCACTGCAGTCATCAAGGCCAGAAAAACCAGTTTGGCAAGATTGGTAACAGCAAGAATTGGCGGTTTTGGTGTTTTACGTTTTTTTTTTTATTTTTTGTGGGTTTTTTTTCTTTTTCTCTTTTTTATTATTAATTTTTCATTATTTTGATCTTTTTTACCCCTCAACTCCTTTTTGCTTCTCATTACTTATTTCTTGTTTTACTCCTTCTTCTTTTCTTTCCAAGCTTATCTCTTCTTCCTTTCTCTTTTTTTCTTCTTTTCTTTTTCATTCTGCTTTTCTTTATTCTCTTTTCATTTTTTATCTCCTTGTCCTTCTTTTCTTTTTTCTTTTCCTTCTCTTTTCTCTTTTTCAACACATACTAGTGAGACAAAAACAAAACAAAACAAAAAAACCCTGGAACTGTGGAAAGACCAGAGTTGGTCCCAAAGAGGGGACATTTCAACAGCTGAGACACTGGAAGCCATGAACACCAGGATACCCGAGGGAGACAGCACCACTGAGTTTCACAGGCATTCTACCACAGAAGTTCACACCATAAATCCAGGGAACCAGAACAAATCAATTTAAGAAGCTGAGGCTAACAAGAAGAGTCTCACAAACGATGGGAAGACAAAGAAACAATCCCCAAACAAAAGGAAAGGAGGAAGCCCCAGAAGAATGCTAATTGAAATGGAGGCAACTCAACTATCAGATTTTGAGTTCAAAGCAATGATTATCAGGAAGCTCCAAGAGCTCTCAATGAGCTACCAGAAACTACAGGGAAGCTATGAGGAACTCACTGAAAACTATATCAACATGAAAAAGGAAATAGAAACTATCAACAAGGGCCAAGAGGAAATGGAAAATACAATTTCTGAACTGAAGAACACAGTGGAAGGAATGAAAAGCAGAATTGATGAAGCAGAAGATTGGATCAGCGAGTTGGAGGACCAAGTAGAAAAAAGCATCCAGAAAGAGCAAGAAAAGGAAAAGAGGCTCAGAAAAAAATGAAGAGGGATTAAGAGAAATACAAGACAATATGAAACGTAATAATATCCATATAATAGGGATACCAGAGGGAGAAGAAGAAAAGCAAGGAATAGAAAACCTATTTGAAAAAGTAATGATGGAAAACTTCCCTAATTTGATGAGAGAAAAAGTCACACAAATCCAGGAATCACAGAGAGTCCCAATCAAGAGGAACCCAAAGAGGCCCACTTCAAGACACATCATAATTAAAATGGCAAA